>JASDQU010010680.1:125064-199378 GCA_032191745.1 Picea mariana
GATGATGGTGATCCTCTTGAGGGGTCATCCTCCAGAGTCCACATCAACAAATGCACGGATTGAATTGGATATAGGGGAGGAGGATGGAGGAGAGAGCAGTGGTAGTGATGCCAATCTTGATGATTATGACATGGAGGACTACTGACAGTCACGACTCATGAGCTATGAGATTCTTTCATCTACGGTTCTAGTATCTACCCTATGGCTATTTTGTATTTTTCATTGGCATTCCCACCTATAGTATCAGTGACTCTAACTTAGTGTGTTATTTGATGTTGTAGAGGCCATTTAGAGCCTCATTGATTATGTATTTATGTTCCGATCTCTAGATATGTATTGCACTTGGTGTCGTTTTGATATATTCATGAGCATACTTTGGATATGTTGTCTCTAATTGTCTCTAATGCTTTGGAAACATGATTTAAAATCTTAAAAATTTATTTTTAAAATTTTATTTTTTATATTTTTTATATTATATATGTGACGTCCCCCCCCCATCCCCCATTTCCCAAAAATCCCTAAAATTTGGGGGTACTCGCCACACGTCCCCCTTTTGCGTCCCCGCGTCCCCCCGTCCCGGAGTCTTGGTGGAACATTGGTTGTAACAGAAACCTTATTCTGTTGACATCTCCACACATTTTTGAGGTCCTTGTAAGCTGTTTTATGTACAAAATTTTGTTTCTTTTCATACCAGTTTCATTCTAGGTTACACAGAAAACTTACTCCAAGTTATTTGCATAATTTGTCACATGTGATTGGGTGCCTCTAGTGTTTGTTGACACGAGTCTTGAGTGTAAGCAGAAGATTGTAACTGAAACTATATTATGAATATCCTCCTATTTGAGGCATGCAAGACAATGCCATCTTTATATAGTAATATGATGGTGGCAAACCCTATGTTAACATAGCATTATTGGAAAGTGTAAATTAAAAGATGGTCAGAAAGCAGAGAGTAATGTGAACACTATGTGAAGTGGTTTGATAATTTCCGCCTTAAAAAAGTATAGGACAATTAAAAAACTATGCTAGGTTCTGCTTGATGAAATTAAAAAGTTGTGTATTTTGTGTGCTCAGGAAGACAAGATTGCAGTGGTTGTGGGCACCATTACAGATGATAATAGGGTTTATGAACTGCCTCCTGTGAAGATAACTGCTCTTAGATTTACAGAGACAGCGAGAGCTCGAATTTTGAAAGCTGGAGGGGAATGCTTAACTTTTGATCAGCTTGCACTGCGTGCACCACTTGGACAGAACACGGTAATGTAGTCATTCCCTTGTGCAATGTATCATAGATATTAGCAATCGGTGCTTAACTGGGTTCATGTATCAATGTTCTTACTCAAGACAGTTTGTTTGAAATTTGAAATCAGATTAATGTTGATTGTTAGTTCAATTTTCAACGAGTTTTGCACTAATTCTAGAAATGTCCTCAACAGAATGTAGACTTCATTCTTGGTTGATTATTTTTTGTGAATTTGGTCTATTTATATATTAAGTTCATGACAGGTCTTGTTGCGTGGCCCCAAGAGCCATCGTGAGGCTGTTAAGCACTTTGGAAGGGCACCAGGTGTTCCACACAGCCACACTAAACCATATGTTCGATCCAAGGGTAGGAAATATGAGATGGCTCGTGGTAGGAGAAATAGTCGTGGCTTCAAGGTCTAGAGAATCAAAGGTAATTCTATTTGTTTTTGTCATTGCAATAAATAGTGCTTTCACTTTTCTTACTGAAATACAATGCTTATTATGGTTCCTATTTTGCAATGCAGGACTTTATGGTGATTTTAGTCTTTCTAGTGAGCTTTGCGGATTTCATTAATTTTACTTTTCTGTTGCTGGCAATTGTAATTGGTAACTCTAGAATCTAGATGTTTAATGTTTTGTTTACAACATTCTCAGATTACATGGCAAACCATTGGGATGAAATGTCTGTTGGTTTGCTATCAGATCTTCTCTTCCTATGAAAGGGAGGACTTTCAGTTTTACAACTTTTTTCTTACTATGAAAGGAGTACCGAGTTTTACAACTTTTGACGCTGCCTTAACTTTCTGTGAAGGGAGGGTCACCAGTTTTACAACCTTTGAGTCATCTCTAAAGGATTTTTTGAGACCATTTAATGCTAGCTATTTTTTGATTTAATGGGTTGCTGGGTTTCTCTCATGTCCCGGAAATCTGCAGTGTTCATTTTATTTTACTGATTTCATTAGATTTATCACTTTTGGATGTATGAAGGAAATAATTTCATTGAATCCTAAAAAAAGAGAAGATATCGATTAATACTTCTGATGTTCCTATATATGGGTTCACTTTACATGAGTGGCTATTCTTTTAGAGTATATTACTGTCTGGCTAGTTGGACCTGTTATCAAGAAAATCCTTACAAGTGTTTTAAAAATAGAGGCAGATTCAACGTTCATGTTTGAACAAAATTGTGTTTGATGTAGATTATCCTGTAAATAAGCCTTAAGTTGATAATCAAAACATTCTTGTCTCTAGGGGGGTTGGCTTTAGTGCTTTTGCTGATTTTTTGAAAATTTTATTTCTCTTTTGCTCGAGTATGCTGTACACTACTATTACAGCATTTGTATACGCACAAATACCCTTAAAAATGTAGGAAACTTTAATCAAATAGTTGAGAGGCTAATTTGTGTATATTATAGTTTGTGCAAATAATGGTAGATCTAGAATATACAATATACATGTTTTAGTTAGCATAACTGGTAGATAATGTAGCCCCGAGGGTTAGTTCAATTGGTCTAGAGCCAAACATGAGTTTATCATGCTTGTTGTTGGTCATGGGTTTGACTCTCTTGATTCCTTCGGGGTGAGGCACAGTAATTAGGGTTGACGATTTACCTTGCTTACCATCCATGGAACATGGGAAAATATTCGGAGGGTTTTCCGTGAGTACATTTGCTTGGTAAAAACCGATAGATAATTCAATAGACGAAGTGCATTGTTTTTATTCTCCCACAACCTACCCTTAGCTAGCTACAACTATTTTGTTGGAATAATCATATTCCCACTCGGGATATACATGACTGACTCCTAGCCATGATTTATGCAGATTAGGTTCAATATACACTAATAACCTTGATAATGTGAGTTTGAATTCATATGCAGGTAACACAAGCTTTAGGGTTGGTCATCCTTATGAATTTATGGCTACATATTAGATACAACCTTTTAACAAGGTGAGGATTGATTAATTATTGTTCTTTATTTATATGGAATTGGGAAGTTTGATCAAGTAGTTGCGAGGGTAATTTGTGTATGCATAATTTATGCAACTACAAGAGTTAACAGTTTCTCACTCTAGATCTGATTTAAAATCAATAGATAAGTCAATAGACGGAGAGCATTTTCTCATTGTCCCACAACTATTATTGTTGCAATAATTATATTTCCAGTTAAGATTTACCTCAAATCTGAATGGCTCCCAGCTATGATTTAAGCATGATAGGTTCAATGTGCAAGTGCAAGTCTTCTTTCAAAGATTTTGGTGGCACAAAGGGCCCAATGGATGCAATGTGTTTGTTGGAAGTTCCAAACTAAAAGTTCAAATAAAGACCTTCATTTGAAATGCTAGATATCTATTCTGTTTTAGTAGATTGAGGTAGCTTCCTAAAGATGTCTAGGCGTGTGTAATGTCCCCTTCTAAATGATTTCCCAAGGGAGACGACTGAGTGGTCTATTTGATTCCCGTGGACCATAGTCGATAAAAAGAAAAGGGAGTTAATGATTATTTGATGTCATTAGAGAAAATGAAACATTATAAAATGACATCAAGTGATTAAAAAGGGTAACTTAGGGAAAATAAAGTAAATAACTATAAAGTCACTTTATTAAAAAGTTAAAAAGGTAAAAAGGTCACAAAAAAGGTGAAAAGGGAAAAAGAAGGGTAAAAGAGAGATGAGGGTTCATTTTCTCTCATCATGCTGATCATACTTTCTAAACTCATTGGAGAGAGCTCTTGTGACCTGACGGCTAGGGTTTTGTAGCAAAACCCTTGTGCTTTGTTGGTTTCGGTGGTGAAAGATTCCACCTTAGCCAAACTAGAGGAAGAATCACTCAGGTTCTTCATTGGGTTTTCGTTAGTTGAAGATATACTCATTTTTGCAGGGTTTTGGAGGCTTGAAGAGACAAAGATCTGGTGTAATAATGGATGTTTGATTGAGGGAGGCGCTGCCAATCCTTAGAGAGGTCGAGTTTTCTTAGTAGAGAAGGCTGGGTTTATTGTTGACTGGAGTTATCTGCAGTTTGGGGCCAATTCTTCTTGGGAGAGGGGTGCATTCTTCCACATGAGGCTGATTTTCCTTTTTCGTCCGAATCCCATTGAGCAAGGGACTTGATTCATTGCTGTAGAGGTTGCTTTGCTTTTAAAGGAGCTGTCATTTTGTTGCCAGGGTGGAGTTGTTTGGTTGCTGGATGAATTCTTTAGCCAAGAGGCTGAGTTACTTGCTGGGAATATAAAGCTAAGTGCCAGGGTCGATTTTATGTACAGCTGGGTCGATTTTCTTGGTATAAAGAAAGTTTCCTCACTGAATGTTGATTTCCGTTGGAGGAGCAGTGTTCTGGGAATTTGGTAATTATCTTGGCAGCAAATTGGTAACATTTAGTTGCTATTATAACCCAGAAATTATCTTCATATTCCTATCAGCTGTACTATTTTTCACCAAGGCTTTCCAAGATGAAACTGTGAGTTAACTGCTGCTGTAACAATCTATTTCTGAGTCGTACAATACCAACTTATTGTCTCTATCTCTTGCTGTTCATTGTGTTAGTTTCATTATTGTGGTTTGCTATTATATATGTCACGTTTCATGTGTATTGGGAGGCAATGCAAACTGCTTGTTAAAACCCTCAATTCAACAATCATATGAAAATAACTAAACAACAGCTATAAACTTATAACAGCAGCGGAAGAGGTAAATCTAAGGGGGTTTGAGGTGTGTCCACAAGTGTTTGATAGAAGCACTAACATCAGAAAACATTACAACAAACAGAGGAAGGTTTAATTGTGGAAGTTTGGCATATCCACAAACTGTTTGATGAAATACCATAACCACAAATCCACCAAGTTTAGCAGAAATCCATAACAGATTTGTAGCAGCCATCTGAGTGGGATATTACAGTGGTATCAGAGCTGGTTTTTCTTGCCAGCCCGTCCAGTGCATGATATGTAATGTTTGCGGGTGAAGGGCTACATATTACTTACAGAAGAAGGAGGTATAAGGGAGCTGAAAACATCTTTCAATCAGATCCAGAAGAGGAAGACTATATGGGGGACATAAATTAGCACCGAGAGAATAGCACTATACATATATTGAATGACCTGGAAAAAACACAAAACGACATAGTAAGGGTTCAAGGTAACTTGGAAAGGGGACAGCAACAAATGGTTGATCTTCTAGCTCAGCTTGTAGCAAACACCCAAGGGAACCAAAACATTGTGGTCAATGATGGATCAAGGGGAAATAATGGCAGCCACAGACACAATGGAAACCATGCAGAGGGGAGCCACAGTCATGTTCCCATACAAAATCACATTGGATCTACTAGTAGAACAACCCCTAGGCCAAATATGCCTCACTTTTTGGATGGACAACAAGATGTAAATCAAGGGCAGCAAGGACAGGGAGAAGATTTTACAGAATATTTGAGAGAGTATCAGACTCTAGCGGAGGAGTTTCAGGCAGCCATGTCCTTACATGATTTATGTACCATCAAGTACAGGAATAGGCCTAGAGAATTCAATAGGGGCCAACAGAGTTGGGAGCTACAGAGGAAAGTGGGGAAGTTGTCCATTCCATACTTTGATGGGTCTAGCAAATCTACAGCTCGGGCTTGGGTACAGAAGTTGGATACTTATTTCCAACTCAACTCCATGACGGAGTCAGAGGCCATCAAGTATGCCACCTTGCACTTAGATGGGGAAGCCCATGAGTGGTGGTACCATGGGCTAGTTACATTGGGACATGCATGCATTACATCCTATTGAACTTTACTCAGAGACTTATGGACCATTTTGATAGAAGAGATCCAGAGTGGGTCAGCAAATGCCTACATATCAGAGTTTCAGAGGGTGGTAGTGATGGTGACAGATGTATCTGAGCACAGTTTGATCATGCTCTTTATTGAAGGACTATTTGAACCCTTGCGGGGGTGGGTTAAAGCCTTCAAAACAGTATCTTTATAGGATGCCATTACTAAGACAAGGGACATGGAGCACACAGTCCCTAAGAACAAAATTCCTCCTAAACCTTTCATTCCTCAGAAGAATAAAGACAAGAGGCCTTTCCAAAAAGAGTGGACTGGGAGAGATAGGTTGGATGAAGATGACCGGAGGGAACTAAGAAGAAATAAGTTATGTTTCAGTTGCAAGGAACCGTGAGAACCCGGTCACAGGTGTATGAGCAAAGGAAAGGTACACTATATAGAGTACTCTCAGATAGTGATGGAGAGGAGGAGACAGGGAAGGCACATGAGAGTGAGCATGATAGTCCAGAGGATGAGCAACCACGTGAGGAGGTCAAGAGTGGGATTATTGCCACTTTGTTAGGTGTTCCTAGATTTGATACTTTCAGGGTTCGTGGGGTACTACAAGTCAGTGTGTCACAGTGCTAATTGATGGTGGGTCAACGCACAGCTTTATTGACTCAACATTGGTAGCTAGGAGGGGTATCCCTACAATTGACTTTGAGGGGTTTGATGTAGTGGTGGCTGGTGGGCGTAGAATGCCATGCACAAAGAAGATCCCAGAGTTGCAAGTAGCATTGGGTAATTATACAGTGATAGATGACCTCTTTGCAGTTGAGCTACCATATACTAACGTCATTTTGGGCATTCAGTGGCTTGTTTCTTTGGGAAAACATTCAATTGATTATAAAACTATGGAGTTAGAATTCAAGGCAACAGATGGGAGGAAGGTGGTTTTAAGGGGCATGGCTAATGATGCTCCTAGGATTGTATCAGCCAAGCGAGTGGAGGGAATCTTTAGGCATGGAGATGTAGCCTATGTAGCAGAGTGCTTGATCACTTGTCAAAAACATTCAGACAACAACCGACAATACCAAGTAGACATTTAGACCTTGTTGAGCAAACATGATCGAGTATTTGGGAGATTTTACCAGGGAGACCACCAGACAGGGGATTTGAGCACAACATTGAGCTAGAGGAGGTGGCTAAACCTATGATTACCACCCGATACATACATCCAAGGAAGTTTAAGGATGAAATAGAAAAGGCTATTAAGGAGTTGTTGGAAATGGGGCACATGAGGCCTAGCTCTAGCCCATTCGCTTCATCAGTAGTTTTGGTCAAGAAGAAGGATGGCACATTGAGGATGTGCATTGACTATCGGGCTTTGAACAAGAGCACAATAAAGAACAGGTACCCCATTCCTAGGATCGATGAACTACTAGACGAGCTGCATGGGGCTATGTATTTTTCGGAGATTGATCTTTGATCAGGCTATCATTAGATCAGGGTTAGTGAGTGGGATGTTTACAAAACCGTTTTCAGGTGCCACTATGGGCATTACGAGTTTTTGGTCATGCCATTTGGGTTGACCAATGCTCCTGCCACGTTCCAGTCATGCGTGAACCATATCTTCAACAAACAGTTGAGGAAGTTTTTGTTGGTGTTCTTTGATGACTTATTTACAGCAGGACATGGGAGGGCTACTTGAGGCATTTGGATGAGATTTTGAGTATAATGGGAGAGCATTCATTGTACGCTAAGGCGTCCAAGTGGGAGTTTAGCATGATGGAGATTCTATACTTAGGCCATGTGATCAGTGCGCAGGGGGTACAAGTACACAAGGAGAAGGTGCAGGCCATATTGGATTGGTCCACACCCAGGTCTATAACAAAGTTACGGGGGTTCTTTGGAGTATGCAGCTACTACATGAGGCTCGTTAAGGGATTCTCACAGTTGTGTGCACCACTGGCGTACCTTAGGAAGAAATGAGCATTTAGGTGGACATAGTGGTCACAACAGTGATTTGACATGCTCAAGGAGGTGATGAGTAGTTGCCCAGTGCTAGCACTCCTTGATTTTTCTGCCCTTTGTACTTTAGTGTGATGTGTCGCGTGAGGGTATTGGGGTAGTTTTGATGCAGGATAAATACCTGATAGCATTTGAGAGTAGGAAGCTCAAGGACACAGAGCGACTCTACTACATTTATGAGAAAGAGATGCTAGCAATCATGCATGCATTGGCAAAATTTAGACAATGTTTGGTGGGTGGCTGATTTGTGGTTAAGATCGGCCACAACAACTTAAGGTACTTCTTGGAGCAGAAGGATTTGAATGAAAGACAACAAAAACGGATCAACAAGATCCAAGCATATGACTTTGATATTGAGTATGTGAAGGGAAAGAAGAATATCGTTGTCGATGCCTTTCCAGGAGACCAACAACATGTTCCCTCATGGAGATTTCCACTGATTGGAAATCTCACCTTTTGGTGGAATATTCGAAGAATCAGTTTGCATGCGAGTTGATGGACAAATTCATACAGGATGACAGGTACCGGGTGGTGGATGATATTATTTTCTATAAAGACATGATATATCTTGTCCATGAGTCCACACTCAAGGAAAGGATCTTGAGGGTTTCACATGACACACCTTTGGCAGGGCACTCGGGGTATTTCAAAACCTACAAGCAGGTACAAGAGAGGTTCTCATGGAAGGGCCTCAAGGACGATGTGTTGTGGCATGTTAGGGAGTGCATGACTTGTCAGCAGAACAAGTCAGAATATACACACTCGACAGGCTTGTTACAACCTCTTCCCATTCCAGAGCAGAAATGGGAAAGTGTGTCCATGGACTTTATCACAGGTTTATCGAGAGTGCATGGTAAAGATTGCATATATGTAGTGGTTGATTGGTTGACTATGTTTGCACACTTATTCACTATATCATCAGAGTACAAGGCAACACAGGTGGTAGAGTTGTTTTTCAGAGAGGTATTTCGACTCCATGGGTTGGCGAGGTACATTGTTAGTGACAAGGATAGTAGATTTCTTAGTGCTTTTTTGCAAGAGTTATTCAGATTGTTAGGCACATAATTGACTCCTAGCACCAGTTATCATCCTCAGACGGATGGTCAGACAAAGATTGTGAAATAATGGATTGAGGGGTATTTGCGCAACTATGTGTCAGGACAACAAAGGGCATGGGTTAAGTGGTTGCACTTGGGGGAGTACTGCTACAATACCACCTATCACATGTCCATTGGTATGACTCCCTTTAGAGCTTTGTATAGTCACAATGCACCTTCATTTGTAGACTTGGCATTTGGGGATATCAGGGCTCCCAAAGCCAAGGATTGGATTTAGGAGAATCATGACATTCTTAAGGACCTTAAGGATAATTTGTAGACAACATAGAATCAACAAAAGACATGTAGATAGGCATAGGGTTGAGCGTAGTTTCGAGGTTGGAGACTTGGTATTTTTGCGGTTGAAGCCATATAGACAGTCTTCCTTAAAGAAGAGTGGTGCGGAAAAATTAAGGCTCCGGTTTTACAGTCCATATAGGGTAGTGAGGAGAGTTGGGGAAGTGGCCTATGAGCTTGAGCTTCCAGAAGGGAGCAAGATCCATAATGTCTTCCATGTTTCTTGCCTCAAAAAGGCAATACAATAGCAGGTGACCACTTCAGTAGAGTTTCCCTCGTTGGATGAGGAGGGGTAGTTGGTTTTGATTCCAGAGGAGATTTTGGAGGTTAGGGAGAGGAGGTTGAGGAGAAGAACTATCAGAGAATTCTTGATCAGGTGGAGAGACTTGCCAGTCGAGCATGCCACTTGGGAACAAGATTAAATTTTGCAACATCCCAACTTGCAATTGCTTGGGGACAAGCAATCTTGGGAAGGGAGGATTGTAATGTCCCCTTCTAAATGATTGCCCAAGGGAGACGACTGAGTGGTCTATTTGATTCCTGTAGACCATAGTCGATAAAAAGAAAAGGGATTTAATGATTATTTGATGTCATTAGAGAAAATGAAACATTATAAAATGACATTAATTGATTGAAAATGGTGATTTAGGGAAAATAAAGTAAATAATTATAAAGTCACTTTATTAAAAAGTTAAAAAAGTAAAAAGGTCACAAAAATGATGAAAAGGGAAAAAGAAGGGTAATATGAGGGTTCATTTTCTCTAATTATGCTGATCATACTTTCTAAACTCATTGGAGAGAGCTCTTGTGGCTTGATGGCTAGGGTTTTGCAGCAAACCCTCGTGCTTTGCTGGTTTCGGTGATGAAAGATTCCACCCTAGCCAACCTAGAGGAAGAATCACTCAGGTTCTTCATTGGGTTTTCATTAGTTGAAGATACACTCATTTTTGCAGGGTTTTAGAGGCTTGAAGAGACAAAGATCTGGTGTAATGATGGATGTTTGATTGAGGGAGGCACTGCCAATCCTTAGAGAGGCTAAGTTTTCTTAGTAAGGAAAGGCTGGGTTTATTGTTTGCTGGAGTTTTCTGCAGATTGGGGCCGATTTTTGTTCGGAGAGGGGTGCATTCTTCTACAGGAGGCTGATTTTCCTTTTTGGTCCGAATCCCATTGAGCAAGGGACTTGATTCATTGCTGTAGAGGTCGCTCTGCTTGTAAAGGAGCTGTCATTTTGTTGCCAGGGTGGAGTTGTTTGGTTGCTGGATGAATTCTTTAGTCAAGAGGCCGAGTTGCTGGGAATATAAAGCTAAGTGCCAGGGTCGATTTTATGTACAGCTGGGCTGATTTTCTTGGTAAAAAGACAGTTTCCTCACTGAATTTTGATGTCTGTTGGAGCAGCAGTGTTCTGGGAATTTGATAATTATCTTGGCAGCAAATTGGTGGCATTTAGTTGTTATTACAACCCAGAAATTATCTTCATATTCCTATTGGCTGTACTATTCTTCACCAAGGCTTTCCAAGATGAAACTGTGAGTTAACTTCTGCTGTAACAATCTATTTCTGAGTCACACAATACCAACTTATTGTCTCTATCTCTTGCTGTTCATTGTGTTAGTTTCATTATAGTGGTTTGCTATTATATATGTCATTTTTCATGTGTATTGGGAGGCAATGCAAAATGTTTGTTAAAATCCTCAAGTCAACATTCATATGAAAATGACCAAACAGCAGCTATAAACTTATATCAGCAGCGGCAGAGGTAAATCTAAGGGGGTTTGAGCTGTTGTGTCCACAAGTGTTTGATAGAAGCACTAGCATCAGAAAACATTACAGTAAACATAGGAAGGTTTAATTGTGGAAGTTTGGGATATCCGCAAACTGTTTGACGAAATACCAAAACCACAAATCCACCAAGTTTAGCAGAAATCCATAACATATTTGTAGCGGTCATCTGAGTGGGATATTACAGTGTGCAATGAAATCTCTAAGTGCAATGCAATTCAATTGTAACCACTTTAAACTGGAATTTCCGTGGCCTACAACCTGATTAGCAGATCTGTTGACTTAAAAAACCAACCCTCGGCAAGTTGGTAGGGAGTTGGTGAACATACTGGAGTAAGATCTCCATTGACAACTGTTGGATACTATTTACAATTGCAATATCCACTTTGTGAAGAGACAACTTACTACATCAGCTAATGAACTTGCTTGTAGTGAAACTTCCTTTAATAATAGAAGGAGTAAAATTTAGGTAACTGGAATATTTGCACATTTTGTAGTGGATACTAGTGCTTATCAATTGCAGTGTTAATTGAGATAGACTTAAATGGTTGGTCTGAAAAGGTCTTAATCCTAAGGCCGTTATCTATTGAAGGGCTCTTAATGGGAAAGGCCAGTTACAACCAAGCTTTTATTGCTTTGGGTTTTGGTGAGATCTAGATCTTTAAGGGTTGCCTTCATGATACTGGGATTTCCTTGTTTGCCAGTGTGAGGTTCTTTATGGTGATTCCTTGTTTGCCAGTGTGAGGTTCTTTATGGGGATTCCTTGTTTGGCAGTGTGAAGCCCTTTATGCGGATGGAATCATAATAATGTGCTTTATGGGGATTCCTTGTTTGTCATAGTGTGAGGCCCTTTATGGGGATGGAATCATAATAATGTGGTTTATGGGGATTCCTTCTGGCCTCTTTGATTATTGAGGGATTTCCTTGTTTGCCAAAGTCTGAGTCTCTTTATGGGGATTGAATCATAATAATGTAGTTTTATGGAGATTCCTTCTGGTCTCTTTGATTATTGAGGGATTTCCTTGTTTGCCATAGTGTCTCTCTTTATGGGTATTCCTTATTTGCTATAGTGTGAGGCCCTTTATGGGAATTAAATCATAATAATGTAGCTTTATGGGGATTCCAGTTTGTTGTAGTGTGAGGCCCTTTATGGGGATGGAATCATAATAATGTAGCTTTATGGGGATTCCGGGTTTGTTGTAGTGTGAGGCCCTTTATGGGGATGGAATCATAATAATTTAGCTTTATGGGGATTCCTTGTTTGCCATAATGTGAGATCTTCTATGGAATGGAATGGAATCAAAATAATGTAGCAATATGGATAAACCTGAATATCCTATATTTATAAATATTCATATTTTTCTTTGTATACAATGAGAAGTTTTGTCCCTTATGTCGGATTGCTATACAAAGATTTGAAACCAAAAAATGAAAATAGAATGTTCATATGGTAGTGATATCTTATTAGAGATACGTAGTTTTGGAACAAAAGTATAACATGGGAGAATTCTCCTTTAGCCCATTGTGCTTTCCTGGAATTGATATTGATTTGAGTTTAGAGACATTTTATTCTATTGAAAATGATTTTGATCTGAAGACATTGGTCAAACTTGTACGAGCTTATTCTTACAAGATACAACATCATGGTAATATTACTTTTCTTAAGGGTCCTTACATGGGAGTTAGCATGGTTTGTGAGGCCAAAAGCAATCTAAACCAACAAAAGAGTTAAAGTTAATGTAACCATGAATGAAATAATTAAAATTATGTAATCATGATTAATGAATGGATTAAAGTTATATAATCACGATTATGTTTACTTGGGATATTATTAAACATGAAATAGGAGTCATTATTGGTTACAATACAAAAGTTGGTTGCCACCAACTTCTGTATTGTAACCAATAATGACTTAATTCAATTAAAACCATTAATTTATTTTACTTTGTTGTTATATTATGATATGATTATTTGTAAAATAGTCTTTGTTATCCATGCTCAAAAGTACATATTTATTTGGATTAATTATGTTGTAAGAGATGTATGGTTGCATTTTAATTGTATTGTAACCAATAATGACTTAATTCAATTAAAACCATTGAATTAAGTCATTAATGGCAACCAACTTTTGTATTGTAACCAATAATGACTTAGTTCAATTAAAATCATTAATTTATTTTACCTTCTTGTTATATTATGATATGATTATTTGTAAAGTAGTCTTTGTTATACATGCTCAAAAGTACACATATTTATTTGGATTAATTATGTTGTAAGAGATGTATGGTTGCATTTTAATTGTGTAAAACTTACAATCTGGGAGCTAACATCGTGGTAATCGTAGAATATACTTTTTATGATCTAGTTGCTTGTCCAAAGTTGAGACAGGCTTTTTATTATTTGGTTGCTTGTCCAAAGTTGAGATAGGTCGATAGTGGAAGTCAACATGCTGGGAATTTTACAATCCACTATCAACAATCTCATATCCTATGTCACTTCACATGCCCCTCTTAAATTTACTTTGAAAAGAAAAATTCGAAGCTTCCCACCTAGAAAGGAGGTTGATCACATGATCCATAATTGACTTGGTAAATGTAGTGTATGCCAAGTCACCATGACTTGTTTAATGACATTACCCTATTTGGGATAGAGTACATGTTAGTTGAAACTTTTGGCTTATCTTGTATCATGTCACTATGCCTTGCTATTTTTACGCTTATATGTCAAAATATTTTTAAACTTTAAGAATTAAGGATTTGGAGACCACCTTCCTCCCTTTTTTGAAAGTAGAGCATATATCTTTGCATATTGTGACATTCTACTATGTCTACACATCTTTGTTAACCACCTTATATCTCTTTGTTGATATGAGAGACATAACTCTTCCTCTTGAATAAAAGTTGCACTTTTCACCATTTTTAGAGAGATATTACTTGTATCTATTATGCCAATTTGAGCAGACATTGGTATTTACAATAATCATTGCCACATTTGGAAACATGGGCAATCAATGTTGCTCCAATTATTGTTGTTTCTCTTGTTTCGCTTGTCTTTTCGTTATGCACTTGCTTTTTCTGAACAAGCCCTCTTGTCTTTTCATTATTTACTTGCTTTTTCTGAACAAGCCCTCTTGTCTTTTCATTATGTACTTGCTTTTTGTGAACAAGGCATGCACATGTGGATTTTGTTTTTCATTCTCATCGAGAGAAGAAATTTAAACTAGCATTGCAAAGAACATCCTTGAATATAAACTCATCCTTGAATATGAACTTTTATCTCTTATTATTTGTAGTACATCCCCTTCCACTCAATGGGATTGCACTTACATTTTGTGAATAGGGCTTGCGCATGTGGACTTTGTTTTCTATTCTCATTGAGAGAAGAAATTTAAACTAGCATTGCAACGAACATCCTTGAATATAAACTTTATCACTTATTATTTGCGGTGCATCCTTTTCCACTCGATGGGACTTGCAATCACTTAAAACAAATGTCTTTGTCTCGGACATAGTATCCACAAAAGAAACAAAAAAACCCTACCTATTTGTTAAATGCTTTGAGATGCTTAAGTTGAAGTACCAAGTCATTGTCCTATAACTTAATATGGATAACTTCACCTTCCATTGAATAACCTACAAAAGTTCTTGAACAACACACTTCAACCTCTTATAGAGTATCAACATGATTGAGGAGTTTCTCCCATCAAGTTACACCTTGAAGCTCTTTAGAATCACATGCTTCATCCATCAAGGGACAAGTAATTCAATTTCACAGTTATTATTGAACCCCTCCATATATTCACAAAAGCAACTTCCATGGAATAACCTCCCATCTACCCTTCATTCTCTATCAAAAGCAAAGTGAAGCAAGGTCTATTGCAATATGTGTAAGGTCAACACTTTTGTTAGGCCTAATAAGTTGAGGTGGAGGCTTATGTTGCTTAGTCTCATGAAAGGAATTATAGAAGGTAATATGAAAGGAATCATGAAAGATTAATGACAGAAAGGAACAACCCACTCGGTCGACTAATCTAAGTATATATATTTTTTCCCAAAGAAAACATCGTGGGATCCCCCTCACTCTTACTTGGAATATTTGGATGGAGGAAAGGAACAACCCACTTGGTCAACTAATGTGGGTATACATTTTTTTCCAAAGAAAACATTGTGGGACCACCCCAACTCTTCCTTGGAATATTAGGATGGAGGAAGGCTTCACTGCCATCCATTATCATTGTAACTCCAAGGGACTTGATTGGATTTGAACTTGTGAACTATGGCCTCCTTGTGTGTGTGTGTGTATTTCCATGGAAAATTTCTTCGGAGAAATACTCCCAAGTGTTTCTTCACAGTTCGTTCATGATGTCAAGGGTAAATGTTGCCAACGAATAGGTACACCTAACCTTGAGGAACCTAGGTGGCTTTGATCTTTTGATGTCATGTGACCATTATGGCTTCGTCATGGCAAGTCAAACCACTTGATTTGATATGATCTTGGGAGAACACGAAGTTAGTGGGAAATAGAGTAGTAGTAGATTGTAGAAGAATGAAGTTGCAAAACATAGGTTTCTAGGCCTATAGAACACCATAGCTATAGGTCGCATTGTGGTCTATGGCAATTGTAAGACTAAAAATGAAGAAAGATTGCGAAGGCCAAAATCTGCATATATCAAATTGCAATACTCACAAAGGCAAACTGAATAGAAATTTCAGAAGAGCTAAGGCAAGGATGTAAGACTTGGATAGGTAGAAAAACTCTAGATGCAAAAGAGTTGTAGAGCATAGTTGAAAATAATTGGTAGAGCCATAATGTCTAATTATCTAGTGAGACTTAAGACTGTATCTAATATTCCAAATGTCATTGTTATGCAAGATAGATGCTAACACCTACTTACAAGAATCCAATATAGGAAATGCAAAATTAACTTATCTAATTGCCTACTTACAAGAATCCAATATAGGAAATGCAAAATTAACTTATCTAATTGTATTGTCAAGTTAGTGAAGAGTTAAAATGGAAACAAGTGACAAATGGTGATCATGGACTAAGAACCTGGACTAAGAATGGTGATTTGCTCACTTTAGTATTTGGATCAAGAATGATAAGCCATTTTCACTAAGATTCCTACAAAAATAAGAGACTAGTCACTAAAGCAAATGCTCATTTTATATTTATCATTTTGGATTCCATTGTACAAAGAAATTTCAACTGCTTTAAATACTATGAAGTAGTACAAATCTCAAAGTTATTAAAATCAATGCAACATACCCTTCAACCAACATGGAACCACCACTACAACAGAATTGAAACAGAACAATGATAATATAAAACAAGTAATAAACAATGAGGGAACTTAAATGGGTGGATTGCACCTCCTAATTTGGAAGAATGGAGGAATTTGCATCTAGTAAATACCTAGCACCACTTGTTTGTATTGATAAAATGAAATGAGATACATAAAAGAGAGGGAAAACCCCGAGTGACAAAGACGATTAAGAGTAAATATGGCATTATTGCATACAATGCCCTTTTTATAACCTTAAGGGTTAGCTTGATTGGTTTGATCCTTCAGTCTAAGGCAAAATGCCCCGAGAGGTCATAGAATCAATTCCCATTGAGTCCTTTGAGGTTACTAGCTGCTATTGCCATTGGTGGTTAATGCCACCCTCCTTCCAGAAAATCATGGAAGAGGAGGGAAATTCATGGGGTGCTACGAAGGTACTGATTTCCTCACTTGGAATTCTTAATAGGTAGGTCAATGATGGGAACTTATCTCTCTTGAAAAAAAAGAGGTGATTTTCCAAATATAACATACAAAATCTTGAACTTATTTACAAAATATCTCATGCATAGAGTCTATAACACCTAATCAATATATTGCTATTAAGTTAAACAACATGCCCTCAAACAATCTTTCCCCTCAAAGTTGAAAAATCAAACAAGAAGGGCAAAATGTTGAAAAACTGTTCAAACATTGAAAAGATGCATTGGTGAGAAAAGTCCAATGTATGTGGTAATAGTTCAAAAACTTAGATATAATATGTATATGGGTTTGCATGTAGCATCATATTGCTCAGTTGCGGTAGTTGAACCCCTCTTTTGGCCTATAGAGTGATTTTTGAAGAATGCATATGAAGAAGAGAGGGTGCACTTTATAACTTTAGTCATAGTAAGAATAGAGAGCAAGATTTGAACCCCAAACCACTTATGTCAAATAGTGGTAAAACTAGATAAACTAAGAATTAAGCATAAGAATAGAAAGGGTGTACTTTGGAGACTACCTTCCTCCATTTCGTGTACTTCTTGATGATTCTGGTTTCATTGGAGTACATATCTTTGCATATTGTGACATTCTACTAACTCTTCAAATATTCCACGTTAACCACCTTATATCCCCTTGTTGGTACATGAGACATAACTCTTCTTCTTGAATAAAAGATGGACCTTTCACCATTTTTAGAGGGATGTTTCCCATATCTTTTATGCCAATTTGAGTAGACATTGGTATTTACAATAACCACCAAGTTTTTTGAGTTTTCCATTGCCACATCCTCTCATTTTATCACCACCACATCTTGAAACATGGGCAACCCATGTTCCTCCAATGTCTTTGTTGTGTCTCTTGTTCCTCTTGTCTCTTCATTATGCACTTACTTTTTATGAACAAGCCTTGCAAATGTGGACTTTGATTTCCAATCTCATTGTGAGAAGAAATTTAAACAAACATTGCAAAGTACATCCTTGAATATAAAACTTATATCACTTATTATTTGTAGTATATCCCCTTCCAATTGATGGGACTTGCAATCACTTAAAATAGACGCCTTTGTCTTAAACAAAGCTTCCACAAAAGAAACAAAAAAGTCCTAGCTACTTCTTATATGCTATGATATGCTTAAGTTGGAATACTAAGTCACTGTCTTTCACTTAGAAACGTTATTTCACTAGACAATGCACTTCTCAGACTTTATTTTTTATGTTTTCTCTTAACTAATCAAATTCCCAAAAGAAGGAAATAAATACTTTGAAAGTTGGAACTCTAAAATTAACCTCCCACTTTCTTGGTCTCTTGCTTGAAAAATCCATCCCATGAACAACATTTGTCACCTTTCTTGGCCATTTCTCCTTGGATTTTACTTTGCACCACCCATAATGATGTTTGTGTCTTGGCAACTACTCCTTCCTAGTCAATATATTTCTAGCTCTACCCTAGCATTGGCAACTTCTCTTTGTTAGCCGATGTTGACATGGAAGATTTCTGATGTATTGCCACTATAATTTTTTTTTTAGCTTTATTGTTGCCCTCTCAACTTCTTCTTGCCAACAAAACAAAGAAAATTTTCATCACTTTCATCACCACTTTTGCGTTTTGGAATTATTTCAGCCAACTCAATAGTTGACTCCAAGAAATGTACTATGCTTCCCATATTTGTCTCCCTAACACACTCTAGATTCAAAATTTAAAAAACCATCACTTGAAACACCAGAAAACAAATTACTTCCAACATCTTTTCTTCTTTCATTATCTAATCCCATTCAACCTTTTTTTAATAGTGAAGTGATCTCATCAAATGTTTTTCTATTGTGAGATATTGATTTACATAGATGTGATTTTTTCAAACATGCAAACAAACTTCATGTATCCAATCAAAAACTTCCAATCTTGTGGCCATGAGTCTTTATTCACATTGTTGAAAACCTACACAATTTTTTATAGCCCTTGTGAGTAGGACTTATGATACAATGTATACAATGTAGTTACTAGACATAGAGGTCATTTGTATTTTAATTTCCTATATACCTTGTTCACTATTTTTTTTTTAATAAATTTAGCGCATCTCTTCTTCCTTTTTTATTTTGTTACTTGTGACTTATTTTCTCCTTGCAAGTGAAGTACTATGTTGTTGTTGCCTCTATAGGTGTTCTAATTATGCAATTACGGCATCATTGTCTTTGCAACTCTTCTATCCTTTCTATACAATTTTCTTTTGTCAGTGTTGTGATTTGATATGGTGATTTTGGCCTCTGCAATCTTTCTTTGTTTTTAGTCTTACAACTATCATAGACCATAGTTTTCGCCTACATTGACAGTGTTCTATGAATGTATAAACCTATGTTTATAAACCTTCCTTTCCCCACTATTCTTAAAAAACAATCTATATCAAGGATAACTTAAACTTGTGTAGCTCATCCCATCTAATTGGAATAAATTTGCATAGTTAAGAAAATTCCATTGTGAAGTCCTTCCCTTAACTATCCACATGTTACTCCCTCCTTGAGTTTATCTTGTAGAAGGAAGGTTATCCCTTATAATGGTTAACATAACGTTATCCCTTAGCTTGGGAAAGTAAGGATTTAGTAACTTGAGCTTTGCAAACGTGAGGTCTTTCCTTTGCTTAGAAGGAGGTAAAAATTTGTGAAGGGAAGGTAATGCCCCACCCTTTAGTGTATAACATTAGACCTTTCCTTAGTCACCTTAGACTGATTCACCTATATTGCATAAATTCTAGTTAGTACAAAAATCTAAAAACTCACTTGTTAGGGATAACCTTCCCTTCGATTGAATAACCTACAAAAGTTCTTGAACAAAATATTCTTCATCCATGAAGGGATAATTAATTCAAATCCTTGATCACTAATGAATCCATCCACATATTAACACACGTGATCTTCCATGGAGTAGCCTCCCATCTATCCCTACATTATCTCTAAAAAACAAGAGTGAAGTAGGGTCTATCATGGCATGTGTAAAGTGGGCACTTTATTTTCTCTTTTGTTAGGCTTTACAAGTCTAGGTGGATGCTTATGTCGATCTTAGTATTATGGAAAGTATACAAGATATAAATACCAAGGATAGAAAGGAATAAACCAAAAAGTCGAGTCACACACACACACACACACATGAGTGTGCCTAATGGCTAAGAACATGTATTTCCTCCTAGGAGGTTACAAGTTCAAATTCAGAGCGGGGTAGGGTATGCACAACTTGTAAACTTTAGCAGTCAAATTGTTGCATGGAGGGGGCCCTTGTCCCACAAACAAGGGGGTCTCATACATCAATTTGGTGTCTATCTTGGCTGCGACCTTAAAAATAGATTATTATTATTATTATATATATATTCCCCAGGGAAAAAACATATTTTTTATAGAATATAAAATACAGCATAAGGTGCTCAATGCACTGACCATGTGTTCCCAAAAGACGAGGGCCTTGAAAGACCAAAAACTGAGTTGATTGAGACTCTAAAGAACCGCCAAAGATAGTATGACACTGACATATATAAATGTTCAATTCACTGACTATGTGCACACTAGAGAGAAGGGCCTCGAATGACAAAACAATTGAATTGATAAAGGCTCTAAATATTGTCAAAGACAATATGACACTGACATATTACAAAAAAAAAACTATTCGTCAAACCCTCAGAAAGAGAAATTTAGACTACATATCCAAAATAAAATAGTCACATTAAAAGGCCTCCAACCTATCTTGCCTGAGAACAAAACAATGCTCTTTGTGAAATTTCGCAAGGACATAGGTATTCTCCATCAAAACCAGACTTTCCTTTGAGAGTTTATCTGCCACTTGGTTTTTCTCATGGAAAATATGTGAGAATATAATATCTTGGAAAGCTGTTTCTATGTCCTTCACCTGTTCTGCTGTTAGAATAAGATTTGCCTCACCCTATGCAATCTTGCAGAGAGGGCCTTATTCCATTCCCCCATGTAGACTTACTTTCCTTGATTGATAAATCTAGAGACAAAAATAAATATTTTTCCACTTGTACGCACCTTTCAAGCTATACAACAAGCGTATACGCTAACTGCTCCACTACAACCCGCGCACATCGAGATTTGTGCCAAAAAAAATAAATTAAATGTCGAGTTTTTCCATGTCACGACAGGAGATTTCTGATCCTTGGCCTTCCATATACTGAAAACGTTTCGACTTAGCACTTCAATTGCATTTTGAAGGCTATAAAGAAGCCAATTCCGAGCTATGGAAAAGGGAGATAGAATTTAACTTTGAGAGCAAAATTACTCTGGAGGAATTATTTACTTCATATTGAGTCTGCAACCCTTTGTCCTTTAAGTCTGAAAACAGTGTTCATCCTCCAAGCTCTTCCCTGATTGATGGAGAACCTCTTTGTCTCCCTTATATGAGCTTGCCTTTAGTGGAAGATTGAAGTGGTGGAGGCCCAGTTGGAAGGAACTTGGTTTCTTGGTTTCGAACTGTGCCGACACCAAAGTCTGTAATATTTTCACTTCTACTGATAATTTATTAATAGAACTACTCATTTCCCATCCAATTGATATCTTACAAATATATGTATTATGATCCATGGGCATGTTTGTTTTGTATATTAATGGATTATGCTATCTAGTGTGCTAACTTTTTATATTATCACTATATGCTTGCTCTACTTGTTTGTTGAGAACTTGTTGCAGGTATAAAGCTTTGGGTTGAAATGCTCAACGATGGACATCATCAAACGTTTGGATGAGGTAGGCCTCTTTCTTACCTCTCTTGCACATTAGTTTATATAGCATATGCTGGAATTGAGTTGATTTCTACAGTCATACCTGTCTGTTGTGGTTCACCCTAGCCATAGAGAGATTTTCCTCGTAACATCTGCTACAACTAGTAGTCCATTTTTTTGAACCTGTAAGCACAAAGTAAATTGCCTAGGCTGAAGGGACAACTTACAAAGGTAACCACAAAACCAATTCAGAACTGAAAACTAGCCCTTTCAGTTCAGAGATGGATCTCTCTTGTCACTTGGTCTCTGGAAGATGGATCTTCTTTAAAGGTATAATGGCTAGATTTTGATTTGATGAAAGATTTATAGGGTTTGCTGGCAAGAAGGAAGAAAACTGTTGGACAATGGAGTCAACACTAAAAACAAATGAAACAATGTTTGGTAGGTAGAGTTCTCAAGGAAGTAAAGGGAAGGTAGGTGATGAAATTTCAGTCTTTTAATTTGTTGTGATAAGATGGAAGACATATGAAAACATATAACATCAATCAGAGCACCATATGAGATGAATTCTGATGAGTTAAGAAAGAAAACAAAATTTAAAATTGCTTAGATTTAAAGCACCATTTAGATGAATTTCAGACCCATTAACATCCAATTTTAAACATATGAAAGGTTGCAAATGAAGAGATAGCAAACTAGAAAACATAGATGAAAGGAAGCACATACTTCAGAACATCACCACACAAATCTTTGGTATGAAAAAACTCTGGACATCTCCACTTGTATTCATTCAAATTCAAAAGTTGTTACAATGATCTGTACAATTTGTTCCTTTGTGCATCTACCAACCTCGAATACATAAAAAACTATAATATTTATACAACAATTTGATTGCATTCGGTTTGAACCGATTACACTAAAAATATAAAATTACAGTTCACAAAATTTGGGATTTGCGAATATCTCTATAGTTTGGTCCTTTATCTTTGTCCTTTGACTTCGATTGTATCTTCCTTTGATTCGCTACCTTTTGGTCGACAACTGGAAATCATTTACTCGGTCTTGGGAAATCACATTTGGTTTTACCTAATCTGACTATTTCCTTCCACTGCAATTCAGAAGGAATCTCATAATCTGCCATTTCCCTTATTAAAATTTCCAAGTCAATACAAGTGGCATAAGACATGACATGTAGACCAAGTTTGACTATCTTAAACTGATTTAAAATTTCAAAATCTGTACTCAGTTTATCAACTAAAGTAGCCCCTTTCAAACCCTCCTCCAAGGTTTCAAATTTGGAGTGGTCCATCCTTGATTGAGTCAAGAGTGCATTGTATTATTCTTGATCCCGAAACTTACCTTTACTATCCCAGAATGATGGAAGGCCCTTTATGAACAATTCTTCAAATAAATTCTTGAAATTTTGCACACTTTGTTCCATTTGTATTGCTTTATTCAGAACTGATTTCAAAAGATCATGTTTGGTAATAATCCTTCTGGCCCAGATAATCAATGCAGTTATGTCTTTTACCCCAATAGTATGAAGATCTGCAGGAGGAATTGAGTTGAGAAGATTAATGACATTTTGTGCCCATTTAGAAGGATTTTTGGCTAAAGTCTCGTTTACAACAGTGCATCTATGCCTGGTTGTGATTGCTATATTATCTTTATCATTTACAAAATTCAAATATGATCTAAATTTTGCATTCTCAACAACTATAGAATCCCATATGATATGTTTAGCTCCTTGCAGCATAATTTCACCTCTCAATCTTGAATTCAATTTATTGATCTTTTCCTGCAAAACTACGTTTTCCTTTTGAACTTGGGATGTCTTTTCATCCTTTGTGTGCACTTCCTGCTCCAATTTCTCCATGTTTTCCTTTAACCCTTTGAACTCTCCTTCTCTTAGACTGACTTGTGACATAGCCTGAACAATGTCTTCAGTGGTTGAGCCAGTTCYTGCARCAGGGGATAAAACCATGGCTTTATTCACCAACTCTACCTTTTCCTGAGACCATTCCATCTTTTCCTTTTCCAGCTGCAAAAGATTAGCCTTATAATCCAGTGCTTCCTTCCAAAATGTTTCTTTTTCCTGTTGTAAAGCTACCAATTCTTCTGTCTGTGGGTGTTCTGTAGTAGGCATCTTAAACTTTTTCTTCAAACTTTGAATTATTTTGTCTTTTTCATCTAATAAAGACGTCACACCTTGGGGGCCTTCAAACTCAAGCCTTTTAATTTGAGTTTGCCAAGCTTTGTTGGCTGCTTTTTCCTGTCTTAGCTGTCCTTCTAATTTTGCAGTTAAGGATGTCATCTTTGAATTTTTCAAACTTAAACTCAAATAATCAGAATACAACAAATCACTGGTCTGCTTGTGGAATTTCACTTTGTCAGGGGCACTTATATTGTCATATTTGATTTTAATCTCTGACACTTTATCCTCCTCTGCAACTACAATATTAAAAGTTTTATTTTCAATATCCCTCACAGTGAACAAGGAAGATTTCAGTTGAGAAAATTTTTCCACTTCACGAAACAAATCTCTCATTTCACCCAAAGCCACATTTCTCTTTTCAACATGTTATTTAGCTAGGTCTTCTCTGGACTGATAGGCTGTACTAGCTGCTTTACCAAAATAATATTTTTGACTGTGAAAGGCTCTTGAGCTGTCTTCACTTTCAAGCTAACTTCTTTCCTCAATTTCTACAATGCTGGTACCACTTTCCACAGTGTTCAAATTCACTTGATCTCTGGGTCCTTCATCTTCCAAATCTACAATCTTCTTTGGCTGAACAATTTTCATCTTCTTTTTAACAGTTTGTTCAACATCAATATCCATAGTCTCTGAAATGCTTCTTTTGCTGTACACATTGGATTTGGGAATTTTAATCACCAACTTTTGAGGAACTTGCTGTGTTTGTACTTGCTGCAAAGGTGCTTCCACATCAACACACACTTCCAGATTAGCTAGTTTATCCAGGCCTTCAACATTCTCATGTTCATAAGGTGCATTTTTATTCATCTGTCTTCTCTTGGATATGATCTGATGTGGATCATATTTTCTTCCTTGTATTTATGAAAAGATAAATTCTTTTAGTTTTGCTTGAACCTATGATAAACATGATGTGGACTTAACAACAAAAGGACCAATAACAAAGGAAAATTTAATGTTAGAATCTCTATGCAATTTGCTGAAGTTCCTTGTCTCAGAGATGATTCTCTACCTAATGAACTCAAGAGAAAAAATCATGGGATTTTGGAAAACAAGTAACTTAATAAGGAGACTCATGAAAACCATATACCCAGATCACTATTGAATGCATACGAAGTACCCAGTCTCCTACTCTATTTTCTGGAGTCGGCTGCAGGTGAATCTTCATGTCCTCCAAAAATCTGGGTAAACTTGTATTGAAAATCAAAGAATAGATTCTTGACATGACCTTGTTGATGAATATGAGCAAAGCGATTCTTTTACATTAATTAGATACAAAAATTGATTCAAGGATTTCTCCATGGTTACTTTCTAAGAAAATATTTAACATATATGTATAGTGTTTGAAATGTCTCAAAGATTGGAAATTCACTAGCTGCTTGTGAATGGTGTCAGCTAGGAATTTATCAAAATTAATTCGGAATGACTGACCAAAATCTGAATTGAAAAAAATCAAAAGAAAACCCAACATGACTTCAACAACATGTTTATCACTATCAAGACCTAGGACCTGACTCAACAGGGAAAAAACCCACTGAACTTCAATGACCATCATGTTGATACTCATTGGTAAGGACAAACTCTCTGATATATGTTCAGGTTTAATGATTTGTTGCAAAAATTGACTTTTGAGCTCTGGATGACATTCTCTGTAAACCCTAACCACTTTTTCTTCGTTGAAAGGCTTAGAATTAAAGGAAAATGCTTCTGGGATATTGAGTGACTTTTAGATTGACAGATTATTTATTCTACATAGGCTTTGAGACCCCTGTTTATTGACATTTACCCTTTCTAAATGAGAATATTGTTCAATGCACCAACCTACAAATTTAGGAAATGAGAAACAAACCTCGACAACATACGGGACAATGGAGGCCTGGACTGCTTCTAAAAATGGAATGCTCTTTCCCTTTATATCAATGAAGTTGCTTCAAGACACAAAAATAGGGGAAATAGTGATATTATGGTCAAATACATTCGCATCTCTGTCAATTAAGGATTCCTCATTACTTTTAGGGTCTTGCTCTGCTACTGATAATACTATGGGATCCATGGCAACGAGATAAATACCTAGAAGTGAACTTTGATGGTGCAAAGCTAGTGCCGCAACAGAAAATGGCGGTCGCGAGAGTGTTCCAAGGGTCCCTGAGTTTGAAAATAATAAAAAATAAAAATGTCATCAAAATTTATACTTTTCACTTTGTGCAGATGTGGATTGGTTGTTTTGGAACAACCTTCTTGACATTTCGTAATCAACCTGATGCTGACACATATACTTCAATGAAAACCACGATTTGGATTGCGGGACCGCCATTTAGAATTATCCCCTGCGCAACTTCAAACTCCGCAATGCTTCTTGGCCATTGACTTTGATGGATCATGATCAAGATCATTTCGGGCTTGATCTATTTTAACCTTTCACCAAATTTGATTGCTTTATGCCATTTTTAACCTTCCTTCCAATTTGTCATGCCTCCAAACTGTTTAGCGCCTCCTCTAATTTTAGAAACCTCACCCTAGGAAATAATTTTTTTTATAGGTGACTAACATGGGCTCCAACTGGGGATGACGTCCTCCCTGTGAGGTGCCAAAGAACTGTAAATCCAATAGCATTATTCATTGGGCTATTTTGAAAACTTTTCTGAAAAATAGAAACCTGCATGCTTTGTTTATTTCATTTCACACCAGTAATCTGCAACAAAATATTATGGCCTTCTCTTCGGGCTTCAAATTCTGTTGATATGACAAAACTTAAACTGCTATATCTTGGAAAACAAAAATGGTTATTTACAATGAAATGGAAAGGCCAAAATACTTTTAAGGAAGGTAGTGTTTGAGAAACCTGCCATTTACATTTCCTCCCCCAATGAGATCTCCATTGAGCTCCTACAATAAATAATAATTGTTCCCTTGATAAGAAACAATTTTGAATGGTTCCAACCATAGGTGGTCAAACTTTCCATGCTTCCCCTTATCTTCATTTCTTGCGTCCCATTTGTTAGATTTAGGGTAAAATTGCAAAATATTAGTCTCTTTTAAATTTCAATAACTAAAACAACTTAGATCTATAGCTCAATCAGAGATAAAAAACATAGGAGGTAGATCTATAAAAGACAGTAGCAGCTTAAGAAAAAAAAACTCAGATCACATATGAATATAACTCAGATCTAAGGTAGCAATGAACAGATCTGAATACAACAGTAGATCTATATGATTAAACAAAGATTTCAGATCTAAAACTCTGCCTAATCATTTCACAATAAACAGATCTTTAGATCTATACAATGCTTACTATATTAAACAATTCTGTAATCAAATCAGATCCAAATCTAAAGGAGATAAGTAGGAAGCATACCTGGTACAACAACCTACCTCTGAAGATAGCACAATAAACACAATAGGTATAGATCCTGTTTGTATGCTCAGACAAAGGTTCAGTTCATGGATCAAGTGTGGATCTCTATGCCAAAGACTGAAGGAAATTTCTTTCCACCATACTCAAGGCCACGTGGATAAAAACACAAACCCAATCAAGATAAATAATTTCCCAAACCCTTACACAGTAAACCCTTACTCAAGAGGCTGAAAACTGGACTGTGTGTAAACCCTTATCTTGGCAGTGAACAGATTGAACTGTTAGGTAGTTTCAGCAACCACCAAAATACCCTAGCAAGAGGGTTGCACACTAGGTAAACTCTTTACACAACAGAAAGAGAAGAGGGTTACAGAAACCCTTTAGATCTGTTCACTAAACAGGGCCGTGACCTCAAAGGTACACAACTCACACACAAACAGGTCAATGCCCCAATCATCAAACACAAAGGCGAATCCTCTTTCACCTGCAACACACAAAAGAAGGGCCGCACTTGTAGCAAGCTCACGGAAGGGCCACACCTACAATAGACAAGGTAAGGAGGATGGAGCTGGAGGTTACACCAAGACAGCGACAGCCTGAGATCACCCACGTCAGCCAAGATATCCATAGCAGAAAAGGAGGCGTTTGGCTGGAAGGTATACTCAGCACATACAAAGGGAAGCTCCCACAGAAAAACCAAGAGGCCGCAGACCACAACAAGGAAATCAGCTCTAGCACGTAGGAGAGATGAAAGATGAGTGAAAAAGTGAGAGGGGGGGTTTATTATATAGTGTTTAGGTTAGGGTTAGGGCTAGTTTAAGTTAAATTAAAAGTCACATGTTTAAATTGAAATTTAAACATGTGACAATAATATTTAAAATTTAATTTTAAGTTTACCCCTTAATAAAACATCAAAAACCCCAAACCAATCAAACAAAGGTAAAGGAGGGTTTGCAAGGTGGCATTACTCATTCCTTCATATCACATGGTGAACCTATTACTTTATCATCACTGCATATGGGACTTATCTCTCTTGTGGTTATGTCCTTCTTCAAGGAAGGTCATGTACCATCAAGTACTTGATAGAGAATCAAGTAGCCCCAGGACTTTTCCTGGGGTCTTATCCACCAAGGTCAGAGACCAAGGATCAACCCATGTCGTATGGATGGGTACCCTGGACTTTTCCAGGGGCCCTAGGCTTATCTAGGGGCTTTAAATTCTTGGTCATAGACCAAGAATCATCCCATGCCGTATGCATGGGTACCTTGGACTTTTCCAGGGGCCCTAGGCTTATCTAGGGGCTTTAACTGCTTGGTTATTCACCAAGAACCCCAGTCGTATACTGGGGGCCCTCGCAAGGGTCTTTTTCCATGGAACTGACTGTTTGGTCCCAGACCAAGTATCCCAGGAGTGCAATGGGGGCCCCAGACTTATCTAGGGTCTTAGTCATCCTCCAGGAGAATGGCTCTCGTAGCTACTCATAAATTTAACACTCCCTCTCAGCAAGAGAGGCATTCTCAGCTACACCAAGCTTGTCACGAAAGTATACAAACTTTGTTAAGGACATTGGCTTGGTGAAAATGTCTGCTNCCCTAGGCTTATCTAGGGGCTTTAACTGCTTGGTTATTCACCAAGAACCCCAGTCGTATACTGGGGGCCCTCGCAAGGGTCTTTTTCCATGGAACTGACTGTTTGGTCCCAGACCAAGTATCCCAGGAGTGCAATGGGGGCCCCAGACTTATCTAGGGTCTTATTCATCCTCCAGGAGAATGGCTCTCGTAGCTACTCATAAATTTAACACTCCCTCTCAGCAAGAGAGGCATTCTCAGCTACACCAAGCTTGTCACGAAAGTATACAAACTTTGTTAAGGACATTGGCTTGGTGAAAATGTCTGCTGTCTGTTCTGCTGTCGGAACATACTGAATGCTGAGAACTTTCTTCTGAATCATGTCCCGGATATAATGATATCTCATTTCAATGTGTTTCGATCTGTCATGAAACACCGGGTTCTCTGTGAGCTTTATACAGCTTTGATTGTCACAGTGAATAACTGTGGGTTCAAGCTCTGACCTGAATAAGTCTGAAAGTAGCTTCCTGAGCCACACTGCTTCTCTGCCAGCAGCACTAGCAGCAATGTACTCTGCCTCTGCAGTGCTTTGGGCTACGGAGCTCTGTTTCCTGCTGGACCAGGAAACCATAGTTGAACCAAGACTGAAGCAATATCCGGAAGTACTCTTCCGGTCCACTACACTGCCCATCCAATCCGAATCTGTAAAGCCATGTAGCATCACACCTCCACTGGATGTGTATCTGAGACCATAGGCTATAGTCCCCTGAACATATCTCAGAATATGTTTTACTGCAACCATGTGTATATGTTTTGGTTCACACATGAACTGGCTAAGAGCATTTACAGCATAGCAGATATCGGGTCTCGTATGTATGAGATACATTAAGGATCCAATGATCTGTCGATACACGGTGGGATCTTCTGGATCTGTGCCTGTGACTTGATCTTGGAGTTTCTTTAAGTTGGAGATCATTGGAGTAGTCATGGACTTGCAGTCCATCATGCCAAATCTGTGAAGGATATCAATAGCATATTTACTCTGTGAGAGAAAGATCTCTCCTGGTTTCTGCCAAACTTCCAAGCTCAGAAAGTAGTGCATGAGCCCCAAATCTTTCATTTCAAATTCTTCAGAAAGCTCCCTCTTAGTCTAAGCTATCAAGTCTTCCTCTCCTATGAGGAACAAATCATCCACATATAAGACTAGTAGAACTGGATGATTTTGAATGATTTTTATATAGAGATTTGGGTTAGCTATGCTCTTGGAAAATCCAAGACTTTGTAGAAAGTTGTCAATTCTACCATACCAAGCTCTTGGAGCTTGTTTTAGCCCATACAAAGCTTTCTTTAGTTTACATACATGAGATATTTTATCATGTATTATGAAACCTTCAGGTTGCTCAATGTAAACCTCTTCTTCAACTTCACCGTTGAGGAAAGCAGTCTTAACATCCATCTGATGAAGTTTCCAACCAAATACTGCTACAAGTGAAATAATGATTCTGATAGAAGAATACCTGGCAACAGGAGCAAAGATTTCATCGTAGTCAATACCTTCTTTCTGAGAGAAACCACGAGCCACAAATCTTGCCTTGTACTTATCAATGCTGCCATCTGTTGCATGCTTTATCTTATAAAGCCATTTTGAAGCTGTTATCACCCCATAAAATATGGGAATCAACTTATGACTTGGATATTATGGATATTATCTGTATCTAGTGTTCTTATTGGAAATTGATTTTTCATTTTGCAAAAAGGAAAAGAAAAGAAAAGAAAAAGAAAAGAAAAAGAAAAAGAAAAAGAAAAAAGAAAAAGAAAAGAGGGCATAAAAGAAGTGAAACAAAATCCCCATGCAATAATAGTAACTTGGTCATACCTTTCAAGCATGACCAAGTTATTTTAAATTTTCTATGTTGATAGGTTAGTGAATACATCTGATCAGACCATCTAATCCTGGTCAGATAGCCCCTAGGAGAGAATTAGTGAATAAATCTGACCAAACTGTCTAATCTTGGTCAGATATCCCTTAGGAAGAATAATATCTTAACCCAACGGTTTAATCTGGGTTATTTGTCTTGTGAAAGTAGGTTAGAATGTAGATTAATTGCTTTGCTTTCCTTGCCCAAAGAAAATCCACTTGAATAAAATGCTACATCAAGTCCCCGTTGCCCAAGGATAGTTGAAATAAGTTACCCTTGGTGGTGTCTATGACAAAATTGGAAAAAACCCATAAGAAAGCACTAATCCTAAGTTTTTCCTACACATGACTTTTTTCGCTCCCGACCTATGTTTCGTTCACTTTCTAGTGGTCCAGATCACAACGCTTAGATCAACGGCTCACAGAGCATTCCGGACCCCCCCACCCGTTCTGCCTTTAACGGAGGGGGGGGGGGGTCCGGAATTAGAAATAACTCGGGCGCAGATCTGGACGGTCCTGAAAAGAGTGCGTGAATCCATGGCCCACATTGGATTCCGGACCCCCCCCTCCGTTCTGCCTTTAATGGAGGGGGGGGGGTCCAGAATTGGTATTAAGGAGCGCGCTAAGATCTGCGGCCAGGAAACCAGCGCGCAGATCAATGGATCACGATGGATTCCGGACGCCCCTTAGTGTTCTGCTTTTACTCAAAGGGGGGGGGGGGTCCGGAAAGAATATTCTTTGCAACAGGCCCATTTTACAGTTGGCATAGTCCTATTGGTCTGGAAGTCTTTTCACCTTATGCCGGCTGACAACCTCCATCACTCCGGGATGTCATCATCCACTAATTCCACTTGTCCCACTTGCTCCCGGGTTGAGTCCCATCCCATAACTGCGGTCAGTCCCTGCTGTCAGGCCTTTACCTTTTCCATTCATGACCAACCCCCTTCGATGACTTTTACCTCCAATCACGTGCCTCCACGTCACTTATCCGTATGGTTTGGCCACTGTCATTTGCCACCTCATCCTTAGTGGCCCGTTGTCCATTTATTACAGGATAACATACCCGTTATCCTGGTGACCTATCTCCCGCGCCCAACCGACCCCAATTTTTGAATAAAACTACCGTTTTCCCTTTTATTCGTTATTCATCCGTCGCGCCAGAAAACTCCTATTCCTCCATTGCTCCCGCATCACTTTCACCCACTGTTAGTTGACCCCACTGACGTATTGTTTATTGCAGGTACAGTTGCCGAAATGGTGTCTAAGACAAAGCAAGTTGAAGAGGAAGAGAATCCTTTCCTTCCTCCTCCGGTTGACCTAGATAAAATTCCCTTGGTCGATAAAGATCGTTTGATAGCCGATACTATATGTAGTTTCGACTTTTCTGATCTTCAGTCATGGCTCCGGGATGTTTTCCTGGACCAGAGTGACGAAATTGGACTCTAGGAGTCCAATTTGCCCCTGTATCTCTTCCCCCAGATTCATAATTTCTCCGAGTTTGCCCTCAAATGCCAGGCCCATTACATCCCCGACCAGAAAGCCATCGTTTCTTCATCTGGAGACGTCCTCTTCTTCATCACCCCTGAAGATATCGACCAGATGATGCAAATTACTCGCGCGGAATCTGCATCCCCATTCAACTTAGAAATCCTCACCGAGCTATATCAGAAAATGACTTTCCCTCAGAGAGCTTAGATATTCGATCTTTTTCTCCCCACTTCCGCTCCACTCCCATCCACCAATCCCCCTTACCCTTCTTCCATGTTCTCCACCAAAGGAAATCAAATCATTTCTTCTCTGTGTGCCCTGCTTGGTTACTATTCTGATCACTGGGTAGATGAGCCCATCCTGGGTTTTCTGTCCATCTTCTCAAACAATGAACAACCGACCACGCAGTTCGACTACAACACCTTCTTGGCCAATAATATCCATGAACAATTTGTGAATTTCGCCACAGAGGGCTGTTTAGGTATTCATCCATTCTGGCTTACATGTTCGTCTATTTCCAAGCCGACAGGTTCGATTTCTCCATGCAGAAGATGGACGCCGACGGGAAGCCCCAGCCAGTCACAACGTGGACTTCTCTTCTGAAACATAATTCTGTTGAATACGACTTCACAACGTTCATTGACCAGTTTTACCACCCTGTGGTAAGTATGTTGCGTGGCATGCCTGAGCCACGAATAAATGAATAAGTCCAGAGAATTCTGCATCTCTCGGACAACGTTAAAATAGGAGACTGGTATTTATGTCAGAATCACATCGAAAGCAGAGATTTCGGGTGCGAATTGGCACCTTACAAACTACCTCGATATGTGTCGGTAAGGGTTTTTGCATTAGAATATATTAGGCAGATAATGAATTCTGATGATATTCATTTTGTTTCCCTTAAGAAAAAACAGTAATTGAGAATCAAGGGACAAATTGGTTCTTTCATCTGCAATAGCCGAGGTGTAGGGGAAGAAGCAGACAAAATGTTGAAGGAGATGAAATTCTCTACGAGTTTCATCTGGCACTATGATCCATACAGGATCATTTCAGACATGGGGGTGAAAAACAAAAATGCTCCGTATGCTCATGAGTCCAAGCCAGAGATTGAGAAATTTGCAAATCAAACAGTATGGTTGCCTGATACTTTGATGGACTTGGAACAGAAAGTGCCCTCGACAAGTGCACTACCTTCTACCACACCTCAGGTCCTCAAGGAGAAGAGGCCCCGACAGGAGTCATCTCCTCCTATAACAGAGGTGTCATCGGAGGAATTCCAAATTCACTCCAAAAAGCCGAAGACAGTTTCAACATCCGGCGCGACAGTAGAACAGGAAGTTTTGACTACCACAGTGACCACCACAGGGGGAAAGCCAATACCTCTACCTTTCGTCTCGAGTCAGCACAAGGGAGTTACAACAGCATTAAAATCCATAGATTCTCCTTTAGATACTCCGCCAAGTAAGACAGGGCCCAAGTTGGGCATTTTTGAAAAGTATGATTTGATCAAGAAGAAAAATCAGACTCTCACTAGCAGCATGTATGCCCAGTTTCAGAAGCAGTCATCCACAGCTTAGCATAGGCTTCTTTCAACGTTTCACACAGAAAAAGGTAGGATGCATATGGCTTACCTCCAAGCACAAGTGCCAGATCCCAAGGTGATATCAGATTACAAAAGGGCCACCTTTGAGTTTCAAGCGAAAGACGTGCATCCAACAGATCAGATGGATCTGCACAAGCAAACTGGGAAGATGGTTTTCCACACTTTGGCCCATGCTTCAGCTTCTGCATCAAAGTTTCGGGTAGCTTTGAGCAATGCCCAAACCCAACTTAAGATGGAAAAAATATCATCTTTCGCGAAAGACAACAGAATAAAGACGTTGGAGGAGCTGGTCCTCAAGATCGGTTACGACCCTGCGAATGTCAAGGCGGCCGAAGAGATGATTAAAAAGAAAAATGCTGACATCGCATCCTTAAGAAAACAACTAAAGCTCCCTGCAACAGAGGACCCACAGGCAAATGAGATAGCCGAAAAAGAAGGTGAAAGGGATGATATGCTGAAGTTACTCATGGAGCATAATGCTCAGCTAAAGGAGATGAAGGCTGAGATGGAAAGACTGCTAAAAGAGAAAGAGCAGGCAAAGAAAATGGAAGGCATCCCATTAAGTGCTATCCCAATTACAGGATTGAGCACAACAATAGTAACAGCCGTTCCATCTGCTGCATCAGTGCCACTACCAGAGGGAACAACAGACCTGGCCAAGTCTATGGAGAGAATGAACCTGCAAGAGTCAGAAATCAGCCAGCTTAAGAAAGAAGTGGAGAATCTCCAAGAGCTAAAGACTTCTTTCCAGACTAGTCTATTCAAAGAGAAACAAGTGAATGAGCAAATCAGAAAGGAGTTACAACAGCTCCAGAAACAGACAATGGCAGGAAAAACTTTGGCTGAGGTCAAAGAGATTGTGTGGACAGATATTTCCAAGTCCATCAATGAAATCTGGCCAATGGTTCAAATCATGTTTGAACAAAATGAGTTGCTCGAGAGGAGAAAACAAGCTATGGAGAAAATCAGAATGGAGCCGGGAGACATGCCAACACAAGCTAATGAAATCATAAGGTTCCTGAATTCCAAGACCAGGGAGGAACTTGAAGAATTGAAGATTGAGGACAGGATAGAAACTATACTGGAGGTGAAAAGGGTTCTAACCAAAAGAGGTCTCATGCTTCAGCTTGAGGAAAAGATTCAAGTCATGGATCAAGGAGTGCAAAAGTTTTTCAATAAGATAGATGCTCTTCAGAGGAAGGGCCTGCCTGGTCTGAAGGTCATTAATGACAAATTAATGACACTCCCTGATTACAAGAAAAGGTTGACTGAAGTGTCTAAGGACAGTTCCAAGTTTGCAGGTATACAGGGAAGCATCACAGGAAAAGCATTCATGGATGCCTTGCAGTTGGATATCAGTATCCAACATGAGATTAAGCACATATTCATCATCAAGCCTACATTTGCTAAGTACACCGACATGGATGAGGTGTATCGGAGATTGCTTAAAGTCACAGTGCCAGGTCATATCAGATGGGAAGAACTGTGTGATCTACTAGATTAGCAGATGAGCTGTCACAATCTAGTCACCTGTCCTGTCAGAAGAGGTTGTGAAGGCACCTCGCCAACGGCCTACCCCAGATTGTCAGTAAACAGTTGTATTGAGTCATCAAGCAGTTTTGATTAGTTAAGTTAGTTAGGCTAAAAATAGCATGAGCACGTCCTAATCAGTTATGACAGGAACGTTTGTATTTTGTATTATAAATGCTTCATTTTACGAAGTATTGAGGGTTGTTGATTCGCACACCCTATTGCTATCAAACTTTATCATTTTTGAGATCCACCATTAATAAAGAAGAGGCATTTACAGGATTCTTGCGTATGTTCACTGGTGACGTTGATCTTCTAAGTTGAATGTTTTCCTTTCTCTGTGATCATTTGGTTTTCTAGAACTAATCTTTATGAATAGCGTAATGTTGCAGGATTTATCATTGATACCCTGTTTCCGATTCTGAAGATTTTAATGTTTTCTTTCAATATCTTCAATTAAGAAATTCTTAACTGCTTGTTAGTTGAAGTTATTCTCCTTATCCTTTCTTCTGTCCATCATTTTAATTTATAAATATCCAGTGAATATATTATCTCGCCCTGTGAAGGTTTTCTTTGGATTTTCTGGTTGTATCTAATATTATTTAAACACAGACCTTATAGCCCAATGGATGTGTAGACTATCTCAACCAACTTTAAAAACTCTTTTACAACAAAAACTACAGCTCCTATACCTAGCCTAATACTCGAAGTTAAAAACAAAGTTAAATCTTACAGAGAGATCCCTCTCTGAAGCTGGAAGGGCTAGATCCCAACTTTAAAAGTGGTTGGATAAGGTTACCTTAGTAGATTTCTTCTTTTTCAACCTCTAGGAAATTTACCAAGTGCTAACATAAATGGCGACTCCACTGGGGAAGAACTAAATATCCCAATCTCACGACTTCTTTCCCCTAAAGAAAGTTTGACTCTGAGTAGAAAGTAATGTTTAGAGGTTGATTAACTCTGCACATATTATTTTCAAAATCTCTCTTTGAACCTTTTGTTCCTCTATGATTGTCCCTGCAGCAGTACAACCTAATATCGAGCCCGGACTATTGAATCAAACACATATTGCGTCAAACCTTTTTGACATAATCGTCAAAACTGCCAATAATCGGGAAGAACTCAAACGTTCATGGGCAGCCATTGAATGAGACATAGCTACTCAGGAACAATTGGAAGCTAGACAACGTCAACGTAGAAATATCATCTAGTTTCCTTCACCGTAAANGAAAAAGAGTTCTGGCTTCCAAGAAAGTCCACACTCGATCTCATCCAGACCCAGAACCCTCTACAACGATAGATAATCCCGAGCAGTTGCTGAGGCGAAAGACCCTAGCTACCAGTTCAGCGAGTTTAACTCCTCTTAATAAGTCTCCTTCCTTTTCCGGAGAATCAGATATCCTTCAAAACCCTAATCTTGATCTTGTTGTGCCACGAAACCTTGTTAGAACACGGTCTGAAACCTTTGTGTCTAAGCTCGTTTTTGACCCTACTGTGTCGCAACCCCGAACCCCCGAAGTCTTGTCTCCTACAACTAAACTACAAATCAATACCTCCGCTCCGCCTAGTCCTTCATCGGCTTCGTCTTCCGTCGCTACCTCTCCAACCACCCAAGTCGTCGTCCCACCTCCTCCGCCCATCATGGCAGCTCGATATGTCCCTTTAGTGTTGGCTGCACCACTACATGCCATGCCCCAGGACTACCAGACCAGACTCCCACAGTTTGATGCAACCGGAACATTAAACGCACAACAACATGTGGATAAAATGAACGACTACTTTGATTTGCAAGAAGTTGACGAAGTCGACATTCAAATGAGAATTTTCGCCCAGAGTCTGACAGGGGACGTCAAGAAATGGTTCAAAGCTTTACCTGCTGCCTCAGTTTCTGACCTTGTCGCGTTTCAGAGAAGTTTTCTCAACAGATGGGAGGTAAAGAAAAACCCTCTCCAAATACTATTCGAATATGAAAATATTAAAAGAAATCAAGGTGAAACTGTCCAAGATTATTGCACCCGTTTTAACAACTTGTATAATGCAATCCCAACTGAAACCAAACATTCCCAGGGTTTGGCATTGATTAAATTCCCGGATGGATTTGATGCTGACATGTCTTACCAATTAAGAGAAAGGAATGCTTCTACCCTTGAAGACATGCAGAAAAGTGCTATTAGTGTGGAGGCTAATCTGCTAGCGAAAAGAGCACGTCAAAGGTCAGAAAGAAGAGTTACGATCAAAGAAGAACCTTCCACGTCAACCACTGATTCCAAATTGGATTCTGTGGTCAGAACTTTGGAACTAATGATGGAAAGATTCACTGTGACAGATAGAAATCCTCCGAGAGACAACACACCTGCCCCTCAGATTCGAAACCCCAATTTCAGGAGAAACCCTCCTCAGATTAGATAGAGAGATCCTATAGATCAAAGAGAGCAGAGAGGCCCAGATCAGCCGATCAGACCTCCTCTACAGGAAAACTATGCTGATGAAGGGGGAGAGGTGATTGAAGAATTGGAAGACACTCACATTAACCTCATGGGAATTCATGATAATGAGGCCATTTTCCTCACCCAAGAAGAGAATGAACTCTTTCTGCTAAATCAAACTAAGGTAAGTGAGGAAGCTGGAGATGCAGAAAAACAGGCCTTTGAAAACGCTATTTTGGAGGTGCACCGTCAATACAACCTGCGAAGTAAGAAGACAGAAGGAAATTCCTCGAAAAAGACGGCTGAAACGCAGAAGGTAGATGAGACTAAGAAAACTCCTGAGAAGATTACTGCTGAAAAGTCTTCTGAGAAGAATAAAACCGACGCTCCAGTGAAGAAAAACATCACTATACTGAAAAGACCAGCACAGCCCGAAGTTTCACCTGTTACCCCACCCAGTACTTCTGAGCGGAAGAATATGGTGGACCAACCCGAATCAATGAGTCAGACCAGAACTCCTGCTTCCTTTAGCCTGGAGGCAGAATTGGCCAAGATTAAAATTTCTATCCCACTTACAGAGTTGATGAGCAGAGGTGGTTATAGTTCACAGGTACTAAAAGCATTAGCCATTGAACCTAACATAGGTACCAAGGCCTTGACTATTGGATCAGTGACATATTCAGACACTGTGAACCTCACTGACGATCATCCCGAACTCCTTTTTGGACCTGAAGTAGATGGTCGAGATGATATCGGTGATGTAGCTCCATTTTACATCAGTTTGAACATACACGACTTGATATTGCATAACGCCATGTTGGATTCAGGTGCCTCACATAATCTAATGCCTAAAGCAGTAATGGAAAAACTGGGATTGGAAGTCACTAGGCCTTACAAAGATTTACACTCGTTTGACTCCAACAAATTCAAATGTATTGGTCTGATTAAGGACCTCTGCATCACCCTGGTTCAGATCCCTTCAAAAAGCATGGTAATGGACGTGGTGGTTGCGGACATCCCGCCAAAGTATGGTATGTTGTTGTCCCGGTCTTGGGGAGCTAAGTTGAAAGGAACCTTGCAACTGGATATGTCTTATGCCACTATCCCAGTGTTTGGACAACATAGGAGGTTATATAGAGAAACACTGATGAAGTATATGGTCAGCAGTCAAGAACAACCTCACAATTACCCCCTCTACTCTGCTCATTCAGATTTAGATTTGTTCATCTTGTACAATGATGGTGATATTGAAGAGCCAGATATTCAGCTGGTGGAAGATATAGCTAGTCAAGATGAAGGCCCAGAAAATGGTGAGGCAACAAAGATGGAAAATGTAATCACTGAAGAGTTCCTTGCTGATTTCTGGAGTATGGATTTTGATGGAGCTGTGAGTAAAGAAGGAGCTGGAGCTGGAGTCTAGTTGCATAATCATCGAAAAAGGTATTCGGAAAATCATTCCTATAAGTTAAATTTCCACTGCACTAACAATGTCGCCGAGTATGAAGCTTTAATGCTCGGTCTGAAGCTGTTGAAAAAAGTTGGTGCTAAGAAAATAATGGTAAGGGGTGATTCTGAATTAATTATTAAACAAATTAAAGGTGAATATGCTGCTAACCATCCACACCTTAGAGCCTACATGAATGCTATTCTTGATGCGTTGAAGTGTTTTAACGAGGTGGACTTGCAGGTAATGCCTAGAGGACAGAATATTCTGGCCGACGGATTAGCTACGTCAGCAGCTTCCTGCAAGATTCCTTTCCGCCAAACTCGCCCATACACTGTTGAAGTGAAATGTAGACCGACAGTGCCCGATAATATCAGGTACTGGAAAGTGTTTGGAAATGACGATCAAATAGAGGACTTTCTGCAATGCAAGAAAGATTTTGAATGTACAAACATAGATGTAGAAAATGAAAACGAGAATGTAAATAATTCTGAATCTGAAATAGATAGTGTGAATAATGTAAATACGGTAGATACAGTAGATTCAGGAGATGACGAAATGGATGCCGAAGTTTTTCAATTGAAAAGCAATATTTTACCTAGAGGGCTTGTCCCTTTAGAAGACCTGTTTGACAATGATGATGTAGCTAAGAAACCAAAAATAGAAGCTCATGGGCAAGAGATGGAGGACTGCAATATAGGAACTAACGAGAAGCCTAGGATGGTCAAACTGTCCAAATCTTTACCCCTAGAACAAAGCTTAAGTACATTGAGATTTTCAAGGAATATTCAGACGTTTTTGCCTGGAGCTATGAAGATTTGAAAGCCTATGACACCAGCATTATACAACACAAGATTCCCATAAAGAAAGACCAGAAACCGTTTAGGCAGAAACTTAGGAGGATAAATCCCAAGTTGCTTCCCTTGATAGAAAAAGAGATTAAGAAAATGTATGATGCCAAGATCATAGTCCCACTCTGTTTCTCTAAGTGGGTTTCCAATTTAGTCCCTACACGCAAGAAAACTGGGGAAATCAGACTCTGCATAGATTTCCGAAATCTGAACAAAGCATCCTTGAAGGATAATTACCCCTTGCCTAAAATGGATCCTCTCCTGTAAAGAGTGGTCGGGTCCAGTCAAATTTCTCTGTTAGATGGTTTCTCAGGCTACAACCAGGTCCTAGTTCACCCAGACGATCAGGAAAAAACAACTTTCACCACACCTTGGGGCACCTTCATGTATTTGAAGATGCCTTTTGGTCTAATGAACGCAGGAGCCACTTTCCAGAGGGCAATGGACATTGCCTTCGTAGAAGAGTCAGGAAAATTTATTTTCGTTTATCTAGATGACGTGACTGTGTTTTCCCAATCTGATGATGAACACCTGCGGCACCTTAGACTAGTTTTCGAAAAGTGTAGAAGGTTCGGGATTTCTTTAAATCCCAAGAAGTGTCTTTTTGGGCTAGAAGAAGGGAAACTGCTGGGACACATCATCTATAAGGAGGGAATCAGAATTGACCCCAGCAGAATAGAGGCCATACTAAAGTTAGAACACCCAAGGAATCTAAAAGAACTACAATCTTTTATAGGGCAAATTAACTTTCTCCGAAGATTCATTCCTAATCTAGCCCAGCTCCTCTGAAACGTTACAAACATGCTTAAAAAGGACGCAAAAATAAAATGGGACTCCGAGTCCAGACAATCCTTCGAACAGGTCAAACGAGCACTCACAGAAGCCCTAGTTTTGATTAGTCCCGATTTCACTAAAGATTTCTATCTTTTCTCTTTCGCCTCAGAACATACTATAGCAGCTGTATTACTGAAGAAGAACAGTGAAGGGTACGAACAACCCATAGCTTTCTTCAACAAAGCTTTAAGAGATGCAGCACTGAACTACAATATCATGGAAAAACAAGCTTTTGCTTTGGTAAAGGCTATCAAGGACTTCAGGGTCTATATTCTCCATTCCCACATCACAGTGTATGTTCCAAATGCAGTAGTAAAAGATATCTTGACACAAGACAACCCTGATGGGAGAAGGGGAAAGTGGATTGCAGTTATTCTAGAATATGACATAGAAATCAAGCCCACAAAAGTGATCAAAGGCCAAGGCCTTGGCAAATTGATGGCTGAATCAAACTTTCAGGCTCTTGACATTGATTTTCTAGACGTGGTAGATGAACAGGGTGAGATGGCGACTCCAAACGTTAAAGAGGTTTTTCTAAATTCTCCATGGTATGCAGACCTTATTTTTGTTTTACAAAATTTACAAGCTCCCCCTGGTTTAACTAAAACTAAAGCTAGATTTTTAAAGTTGAAAGCTTTGAAATTCTGTATTCTAGAAGGAAATTTGTATTGGAAAGATCCTACAGGTATTCTTCTAAATTGTTTACTGAAAGATGAAGCTGATAAAGTGTTGCAGGAGTTTCATGTAGGAGAATGTGGTGGCCATTTGAACTGGAAGGTTACAGCCAACAAAATACTCAGAGCTGGATTTTATTGGCCCACCTTGTTTGCAGATGTACATCAGAAAGTAACAGCATGTCACCAGTGTCAACTGTTTGAGGGTAAAAGGAAACTCCTTCCCCTACCTCTTAAACCAATTTCAGTATAGGCTCCTTTCCAGCAATGGGGACTCGATTTCATTGGAGAAATACACCCTCCGTCTTCAGGCCAACATAGGTGGATTCTTACTGCCACTGATTATTTTACCAAATGGATCGAGGCTGTACAAAGCAGGCAAGCCAATGACTCTGTTATTATCAAATTTCTTGAAAATAATATTTTATCCCGTTTTGGTTGTCCCAGAAAGATCATTACTGACAATGTAGCTGCCTTTCGGTCGAAGAAATTCATTGACTTCTGCAATCGTTACCACATTGGCTTGGGGCATTCCACAACCTACTACCCTCAGGGGAATGGGTTGGCGGAATCCTCAAACAAGACTTTGGTAAATATCATCAAGAAAACATTGCAGGAGAATAAAATATCATGGCATGATAAGCTGGTATTTGCTTTATGGGCAGATAGACTGACCACCAAAAGGTCAATTGGTATGTCGCCATACCAGCTGGTCTACGGTACTGAGGCTGTGTTCCCAACTTCTTTGGGAGTCCCTGTCACGAAGTTACTTCAAGAGATGCAAGCTGAACCAAATGACTCCCAGAGACGAATCAATCAGATGATTCATTTGCAACAGATTAGAGAGGATGTTTTTAACAAAACACAGGTCATCCAAGAGAACATCAAGAAGATCTTTGACAAAAGAACCAAGGAGGATGATTTTGAGCTGGGAGACCTGGTGTTGAGATGGGATGCCAGGAATGAGGACAAGGGAAAGCATGGGAAATTTGATCATCTGTGGACAGGGCCCTACATGATCCAAGCTTTCAGAGGAAACAACGCCTTTTTGCTAAACAATGCCAATGGGTCAGATCTGCCAGGAGCACCTGTGAATGGCAGAATGCTGAAACACTATGTCCCACCTCAGTAAGAGATTTGAAGAACCCATTCTCCATTGTACATACCCGTTTTAATTTTCAGTCTTTACTTGCTTTTTCTGAGTGAAGAACATTGGTTAGTTTGTTGAAGCCCGAAGAGAAGGCCATAAGCTGCTAATCACTGTTTTTCAATTTTTTTTCCTGAGAATAAGACCAACTAAGGCTACTAGACAGATATGCTCGGAATGACAGGAAACTGGATTCTTGGCACTTAACAGGGCAAGTACCATCCCCAGGTGGAGCCGCTGTTATCACCCCATAAATTATGGGAATCAACTTATGACTTGGATATTATGGATATTATCTGTATCTAGTGTTCTTATTGGAAATTGATTTTTCATTTTGCAAAAAGGAAAAGAAAAAAAAAAGAAAAAGAAAAAGAAAAAAGAAAAAAGAAAAAGAAAAGAGGGCATAAAAGAAGTGAAACAAAAGCCCCATGCAATAATAGTAACTTGGTCATACCTTTCAAGCATGACCAAGTTCTTTTAAATTTTCTATGTTGATAGGTTAGTGAATACATCTGATCAGACCATCTAATACTGGTCAGATAGCCCCTAGGAGAGAATTAGTGAATAAATCTGACCAAACTGTCTAATCCTGGTTAGATATCCCTTAGGAAGAATAATATCTTAACCCAACAGTTTAATTTGGGTTATTTTTCTTGTGAAAGTAGGTTAGAATGTAGATTAATTTCTTTGCTTGCCTTGCCCAAAGAAAACCCACTTGAAGAAAATGCTACATCAAGTCCCCGTTGCCTAAGGATAGTTGAAATAAGTTACCCTTGGTGGTGTCTATGGCAAAATTGGAAAAAACCCATAAGAAAGCACTAATCCTAAGTTTTTCCTACACATGACTTTTTCCGCTCCCGACCTATGTTTCATTCACTTTCCAGTGGTCCAGATCACAACGCTTAGATCAACGACTCACAGAGCATTCCGGACCCCCTCGCCTGTTCTGCCTTTAACGGAGGGGGGGGGGTCCGGAATTAGAAATAACTCGGGCGCAGATCTGGACGGTCCTGAAAAGAGCACATGAATCCACGGCCCACATTGGATTCCGGAGCCCCCCCTCCGTTCTGCCTTTAATGGAGGGGGGGGGTCCAGAATTGGTATTAAGGAGGGCGCTAAGATCTGCAGCCAGGAAACCAGCGCGCAGATCAATGGATCACGATGGATTCCGGACCCCCCCTAGTGTTCTTCTTTTACTCAAAGGGGGGGGGGTCCGGAAAGAATATTCTTTGCAGCGGGCCCATTTTACAGTTGGCATTGTCCTATTGGTCTGGAAGTCTTTTCACCTTATGCCATCTGACAACCTCCATCACTCAGGGATGTCATCCTCCACTAAGTCCACTTGTCCCACTTGCTCCTGGGTTGAGTCCCATCCCATAACTGCGGTCAGTCCCTGCTGTCAGGCCTTTACCTTTTCCATTCATGACCAGCGCCCTTCGACGACTTTTACCTCCAATCACGTGCCTCCACGTCACTCATCCATATGGTTTGGCCACTTTCATCTGCCACCTCATCCCTAGTGGCCCGTTGTCCATTTATTACAGGATAACATACCCGTTATCCTGGTGACCTATCTCCCGTGCCCAACCGACCCCAATTTTTGAATAAAACTACCGTTTTCCCTTTTATTCGTTATTCATCCGTCGCGCCATAAACCTCCTATTCCTCCATTGCTCCCTCATCACTTTCTCCCGCTGTTAGTCGACCCCACTAACGTATTTTTTATTGCAGGTACAGTTGCCGAAATGGTGTCTAAGACAAAGCAAGCTGAAGAGGAAGAGAATCCTTTCTTTCCTCCTCTGGTTGACCTGGATAAAATTCCCTTGGTCGATAAAGATCATTTGATAGCCGATACTATATGTAGTTTCGACTTTTCTGATCTTCAGTCATGGCTCCGGGATGTTTTCCTGGACCAGAGCGACGAAATCGGACTCTGGGAGTCCAATTTGCCCCTGTATCTCTTCCCCCAGATTCATAATTTCCCCGAGTTTGCCCTCAAATGCCAGGCCCATTACATCCCCGACCAGAAAGCCATCGTTTTTTCATCTGGAGACGTCCTCTTTTTCACCACCCCTGAAGATATCGACTAGATGATGCAAATTACCCGCGCAGAATCTGCGTCCCCATTCAACTTAGAAATCCTCACCGAGCTATATCAGAAAATGACTTTCCCTCAGAGAGCTCAGATATTCGAGCTTTTTCTCCCCACTTCCGCTCCACTCCCGTCCACCAATCCCCCTTACCCTTCTTCCATGTTCTCCACCAAAGGAAATCAAATCATTTCTTCTCTGTGTGCCCTGCTTGGTTACTATTCTGATCAGTGGGTAGATGAGCCCATCCTGGGTTTTCTGTCCATCTTCTCAAACGTTGAACAACCGACCACGCAGTTCGACTACAACACCTTCTTGGCCAATAATATCCATGAACAATTTGTGAATTTCGCCACAGAGGGCATGTTTAGGTATTCATCCATTCTGGCTTACATGTTCATCTATTTCCAAGCCGACAGGTTCAATTTCTCCATGCAGAAGATGGACGCCGACGGGAAGCCCCAGCCAGTCACAGCGTGGACTTCTCTTCTGAAACATAATTCTGTTGAATACGACTTCACAGTGTTCATTGACCAGTTTTACCACCCTGTGGTAAGTATGTTGCGTGGCATGCCTGAGCCACGAATAAATGATGAAGTCCAGAGAATTCTGCATCTCTCGGACAACGTTAAAACAGGAGACTGGTATTTATGTCAGAATCACACCGAAATCAGAGTTTTCGGGTGTGAATTGGCGCCTTACAAACTACCTCGATATGTGCCGGTAAGGATTTTTGCATTAGAATATATTAGGCAGATAATGAATTCTGATGATATTCATTTTGTTTCCCTTAAGAAAAAACAACAATTGAGAATCAAGGGACAAATTGGTTCTTTCATCTGTAATAGTCGAGGCGCAGGGGAAGAAGCAGAAAAAATGTTGAAGGAGATGAAATTCTCTACGAGTTTCATCTGGCACTATGATCCATACAGGATCATTTCAGACATGAGGGTGAAAAAAAAAAATTCCCCGTATGCTCATGAGTCCAAGCTAGAGATTGAGAAATTTGCAAATCAAACAGTATGGTTGCCTGATACTTTGATGGACTTGGAACAGCAGGTGCCCTCGACAAGTGCACTACCTTCTACCACACCTTAGGTCCTCAAGGAGAAGAGGCCCCGACAGGAGTCATCTCCTCCTGTAACAAAGGTGTCATCAGAGGAATTCCAAATTCACTCCAAAAAGCCGAAGACAGTTTCAACACCCGGCGCGACAGTAGAACAGGAAGTTTTGACTACCACAGTGACCACCACAGGGGGCAAGCCAGTCCCTCTACCTTTTGGCTCGAGTCAGCACAAGGGAGTTACAACAACATTAAAATCCACAGATTCTCCTTTAGATACTTCGCCGAGTAGGACAGGGCCCAAGTTGGGCATTTTTGAAAAGTATGATTTGATCAAGAAGAAAAACCAGACTCTCACTAGCAGCACGTATGCCCAGTTTCAGAAGCAGTCGTCCACAACTCAGCATAGGCTTCTTTCATCATTTGACACATAAAAAGGTAGGATGCATATGGCTTACCTCCAAGCACAAGTGCCGGATCCCAAGGTGATATCAGATTACAAAAGGGCCACCTTTGAGTTTCAAGCGAAAGACGTGCATCCAACAGATCAAATGGATCTGCACAAGCAAATTGGGGAGATGGTTTTCCACACTTTGGCCCACGCTTCAACTTCTGCATCAAAGTTTCGAGTAGCTTTGAGCAATGCCCAAACCCAACTTAAGATGGAAAAAATATCATCTTTCACGAAAGACAACAGAATAAAGACGTTGGAGGAGCTGGTCCTCAAGATCGATTATGACCCTGCGAACGTCAAGGCGGCTGAAGAGATGATTAAAAAGAAAAATGCTGACATCGCATCCTTAAGAAAACAACTAAAGCTCCCTCCAACAGAGGACCCACATGCAAAGGAGATAGCTGAAAAAGAAGGTGAAAGGGATGAGATGTTGAAGTTACTCATGGAGCAGAATGCTCAGCTAAAGAAGATGGAGGATGAGATGGAAAGACTGCTAAAAGAGAAAGAGCAGGCAAAGACAATGGAAGGCATCCCATTAAGTGCTATCCCAATTGCAGGATTGAGCACAACAACTGTAACAGCCGTTCCATCTGCTGCATCAGTGCCACTACCAGATGGAACACCAGACCTGGCCAAGTCTATGGAGAGAATGAACCTGCAAGAGTCAGAAATCAGCCGGCTTAAGAAAGAAGTGGAGAATCTCCAAGAGCTAAAGACTTCTTTCCAGACTAGTCTATCCAAAGAGAAACAGGTGAATGAGCAAATCAGGAAGGAGTTACAGCAGCTCCAAAAACAAACAATGGCAGGAAAAACTTTGGCTGAGGTCAAAGAGATTGTGTGGACAGATATTTCCAAGTCCATCAATGAAATCTGGCCAATGGTTCAAATCATGTTTGAACAAACTGAGTTGCTCGAGAGGAGCAAACAAGCTGTGGAGAAAATCAGAATGGAGCTGGGAGACATGCCAGCACAAGCTAATGAAATCATAAGGTTCCTGAATTCCAAGACCAGCGATGAACTCGAAGAATTGAAGATTGAGGACAGGACATAAACTATACTGGAGGTGAAAAGGGTTCTAACCAAAAGAGGTCTCATGCTTCAGCTTGAGGAAAAGATTCAAGTCATGGATCAAGGAGTGCAAAAGTTTTTCAATAAGATAGATGCTCTTTAGAGGAAGGGCCTGCTTGGTCTGAAGGTCGTTAATGACAAATTAATGACACTCCCTGATTACAAGAAAAGGTTGACTGAAATGTCTAAGGACAGTTCCAAGTTTGCAGGTATACATGGAAGCATCACAGGAAAAGCATTCATGGATGCCTTGCAGTTGGATATCAATATCCAACATGAGATTAAGCACATATTCATCATCAAGCCTACATTTGCTAAGTACACCGACATGGATGAGGTGTATCGAAGATTGCTTAAAGTCACAGTGCCAGGTCATATCAGATGGGAAGAACTGTGTGATCTACTAGATTAGCAGATGAGCTGTCACAATCCAGTGACCTGTCCTGTCAGAAGAGGTTGCGAAGGCACCTCGCCAACGGCCTACCCCAGATTGTCAGCAAACAGTTGTATTGAGTCATCAAGCAGTTTTGATTAGTTAAGTTAGTTAGGCTAAAAATAGCATGAGCACGTTCTGATCAGTTATGACAGGAACGTTTGTATTTTGTATTATAAATACTTCATTTTCCGAAGTATTGAGGGTTGTTGATTCACACACCCTATTGCTATCAAACTGTATCATTTTTGAGATCCACCATTAATAAAGAAGAGGCATTTATAGGATTCTTGCGTATGTTCACTGGTGACGTTGATCTTCTAAGTTGAACGTTTTCCTTTCTCTGTGATCATTTGGTTTTCTAGAACTAACCTTTATGAATAGCGTAATGTTGCAGGATTTATCATTGACACCCTGTTTCCGATTCTGAAGATTTTAATGTTTTCTTTCAATATCTTCAATTAAGAAATTCTTAACTGCTTGTTAGTTGAAGTTATTCTCCTTATCCTTTCTTCTGTCCATCATTTTAATTTATAAAGATCCAGTGAATATATTATCTCGCCCTGTGAAGGTTTTCTTTGGCTTTTCTGGTTGTATCTAATATTATTTAAACACAGACCCCATAGCCCAATGGATGTGTAGACTGTCTCGACCAACTTTAAAAACTCTTTTACAACAAAACCTACAGCTCCTATACCTAGCCTAATACTCGAAGTTAAAAACAAAGTTAAATATTATAGAGAGATCCCTCTCTAAAGCTGGAAGGGCTAGATCCCAGCTTTAAAAGTGGTTGGATAAGGTTACCTTAGTAGATTTCTTCTTTTTCAACCTCTAGGAAATTTACCAAGTGCTAACAGAAGTCACCACAGATTTGTTGTGAGGTCTAGGAACTACTGTCCATACATCATTCTTCAAGATAGAGTTATATTCTTCGCTCATTGCATCCTTCCATACTTGATGTTTAGAGGCATCAACAAAACTGGAAGGTTCAGAATCAATTACAGTAGTTAATTTAGATATTGGACCGGAGTACTTATCTGGTTTCCTGCTTTCTCTGAGGTGTCCTTCGGTTCTGAGTGTTTTTCTGCTTCTCTCAATATTTCACGACACCAAGCTGGTTTCCTTTTGACAGGAGGTAGCTCCATTGGGAATTCAATGGAGTCTCTTGATGGGTTTGCTTCAAAGTCAAAGGTTTCCTCCCTCTGTTCATCTGGAGAAGGAGAGTCATGTGGTGGAGCTTCCTGCTCATCTGTATCACATAAAAGATCTCTGGCCCGATGGAATGCTGTTTCTTCATGAAAAGTCACATATCGGCTTACTTCAATGAACTTTTGTCCTGGGATGTAAATCCTTTATGCCTTTGAAGTCTCGCTGTATCCCACAAAAATTCCTCTCTTACTAGAAGGCTCTAGTTTGGTCCTCTTCTCTTTTGGTATGTGTATGTAGACTGGACTGCCAAAGATTCTTAGATGCTCAATTGAGGGTTTAAACCCGGTGAAAACTTCTTCAGGATTTTTCGCTTCAAGGACTTTGTGAGGACATCTATTCTGTATGTATACTGCTGTACTGGCAGCCTCAGTCCAGAGAGATAGAGGCAAATTCTGATCATGCATCATGGCCCTGGCTGCTTCACAGATGGTCCTGTTCTTTCCTTCAGCTACACCATTTTTCCGAGGGTTGTAAGGCACGGTCAACTCCCTCTTAATTCCAGAAGCTCGACAGAGTTCATCATATTTGAGGGAGTCAAATTCTTTGCCATTGTCTATTCTGAAAACTCGGATGTGCCTTCCTGTCTGGTTTTCAACAAGATTTTTGAAGTCTTGAAACCTGCTAAAAGATTCATCTTTAGTATTGAAGAAGTAAATCCAAGTTTTACGTGAACACTCATCAATAAAGATAATGTAATATATACAACCATTCATAGAAGGTGCAGACATAGGACCACAAAGATCAGAATGGATTAAGTCTAAAATTCCAAGTGATTTTCTGTTACTAAGAGGATAAGGTTTCTTTGTGTTCTTACCAAGTGAACAATCTTTACAGATGCTATTATGCTCAACAGAAAATACTGGCATACCTGTCACCATCTTTTGCAAACCTGGGAGTGCGTTGTAGTTTAGGTGTCCAAGTCTCCTGTGCCACAGCTCGCAAGGATTGATTGTCTCATGAACTAGAGCTTGAACAACTTGACTTGAAAGCTTGTACAATCCACACTCACGAGTTCCAATTGTTATAGAAGTACTTAAATAATCATTTGAGGACCATAAGAGGGCTTTTCCCTTTGAAAAAGCTACTGTATAACCTTTACTTTCTAAGACTGGGACATAAATTAAATTCTTCTTTAAACCAGGTACATAAAGAATTTCATCAATATGAAAGATGTTACCTGAGTAAAACTGAAAAGAAGTAGAGCTAAAACCTTTTATATCGTATGTGCCGTCGTCACCTAGCTCAACCTTTGCTTTGTATTTCTTGTCTTGATAATTTGCAAGGTTTTGTTTGAAGCCGGTCATGTGTTTCGAAGCACCACTGTCTATTAGCCAAATCTCCTCTGATTTGGTGATGGTGCTAGAAAGAGAAGAAATAAGGTAATATTCTTTCTGTGATTCTTGCTCTTTAGTTGCAACCCTGGTTTGTCTTCTTTGAGGCTCTTCTTGAGGTTTAGCCTCTTCAGTGGCAACTGAGGCTTGAAACCTTCCTTTTCTTTTCTGCTGAGAGGGAGGGTTCCTGCAATCTTTTGCATAGTGTCCTAATCTATTGCAATTAAAACATTTCACTTTAGATAGATGAGGATTTAAGTGAGAGAGCTTACCTTTGGGTTTCTTACCTTTGCCTTTTGACTTTGGGAACTTCTTCCATTTCTTGGCCTTTGCTGCTAGGGCATGATCTTGTAGGATATGATAGTCCTTTCTGCTGTTCAATCTTCCTTCCTCTTCCAAGCAGTCATGCCACAACCTTGCAAAGTTAGGTTGAGATTCTCTTCCATTTACGGAGGCAAGAAAAACTCCCCAAGCAGCTAGAAGTCCATCAATGGCTGTTTGAACTAGGTCATCATCTTCTACAGGAACTCCTATTGCAATCAGCTGATCTCTAGTTTGAGAGATTTTGGAGAAGAAAGTAGCAACTGTGTCATTCTTTTCCATTTTCAAGGTACATATCTGTTTCTTCAAGATTCTTTTTTGAGTGGGTGCCTTCTTCTCATAGAGATTGGCCAAGGCATCGAAGCATTCTTTGGCAGTCCTCAAAAGACCTATTAAGGGTATCAAGTTGTCTTTGATAGAATCAAAGATGATCCTTTTGACCTTGGTTTGTTTCCTCTTATATGCTGCCCTAGCTGTGTTTGTAGTAGGTTCTTCAACTTCTCTAGTGATATAGTCTTCTAGATCGTTTTCTTCAAATATGTTCATTATCCTGTATTTCCAGGCATTGGAATTTTCTGCCCCTACAAGTCTGTCTTCAGCCTTGACTGATAAGGAAGACATGACTGTAATCTGCAAAACAACCCTAAAAGAATGGATCTGTGTAGACTCAAGTTAGATTTGAGTTGTGTTTACACCCTAAGCTCTGAAACCATGTTAGATTTAGGGTAAAATTGCAAAATAGTAGTCTCTTTTAAATTTCAATAACTAAAACAACTTAGATCTGTAGCTCAATCAGAGATAAAACACATAGGAGGTAGATCTATAAAAGACAATAGCAGCTTAAGAGAAAAAAACTCAGATCACATATGAATATAACTCAGATCTAAGGTAGCAATGAACAGATCTGAATACAACAGTAGATCTATATGATTAAACAAAGATTTCAGATCTAAAACTCTGCCTAATCATTTCACAATAAACATATCTTTAGATCTGTACAATGCTTACTATATTAAACAATTCTATAATCAAATCAAATCCAAATCTAAAGGAGATAAGTAGGAAGCATACCTGGTACAACAACCTATCTCTGAAGATAGCACAATAAACACAATAGGTATAGATCCTGTTTGTATGCTCAGACAAAGGTTTAGTTCATGGATCAAGTGTGGATCTTTATGCCAAAGACTGAAGGAACTTTCTTGCCACCATACTCAAGGCCACAGGGATAAAAACACAAACCCAATCAAGATAAATAATTTCCCAAAACCTTACACAGTAAACCCTTACTCAAGAGGCTGAAAATTGGACTGTGTGTAAACCCTTATCTTGGCAGTGAACAGATTGAACTGTTAGGTAGTTTCAGCAACCACCAAAATACCCTAGCAAGAGGGCTGCACACTAGGTAAAATCTTTACACAACAGAAAGAGAAGAGGGTTACAAAAACCCTTTAGATTTGTTCACTAAACAGGGCCGTGACCTCAAAGGTACACAATTCACACACAAACATGTCAATGCCCCAATCATCAAACACAAAGGCGGCTCCTCTTTCACCTGCAACACACACAAGAAGGGCCACACCTGTAGCAAGATCATGGAAGGGCCGCACCTACAGCAGACAAGGTAAGGAGGATGGAGCTGGAGGTTACACCAAGACAACGACAGCCTGAGACCACCCACGACAGCCAAGATATCCACAGCAGAAAAGGAGGCGGCAGGCTGGAAGGTATACTTAGCACATACAAAGGGCAGCTCCCACAGAAAAACCAAGAGGCCGCATACCACAACAAGGAATATCAGCGCTAGCACTTAGGAGAGATGAAAGATGAGTGAAAAAGTGAGAGGGGGGGTTTATTATATAGTGTTTAGGTTAAGGTTAGGGCTAGTTTAAGTTAAATTAAAAGTCACATATTTAAATTGAAATTTAAACATGTGACAATAATATTTAAAATTTAACTTTAAGTTTACCCCTTAATAAAACATCAAAAACCCCAAACCAATCAAACAAAGGTAAAGGAGGGTTTGCAAGGTGGCATTACTCATTCCTTCATATCACACGGTGAACCTATTACTTTATCATCACTGCATATGGGACTTATCTCTCTTGTGGTTATGTCCTTCTTCAAGGAAGGTCATGTACCATCAAGTACTTGATAGAGAATCAAGTAGCCCCAGGACTTTTCCTGGGGTCTTATCCACCAAGGTCAGAGACCAAGGATCAACCCATGCCGTATGCATGGGGTACCCTGGACTTTTCCAGGGGCCCTAGGCTTATCTAGGGGCTTTAACTTCTTGGTCATAGACCAAGAATCATCCCATGCCATATGCATGGGTACCCTGGACTTTTCCAGGGGCCCTAGGCTTATCTAGGGGCTTTAACTGCTTGGTTATTCACCAAGAATCCCAGTCGTATACTGGGGGCCCTCGCAAGGCTCTTTTTCCATGGCACTGACTGTTTGGTCCCAGAGCAAGTACCCTAGGAGTGCACTGGGGGCCCCAGACTTATCTAGGGTCTTAGCCATCCTCTAGGAGAATGGCTCTCACAGCTGCTCATAAATTTAACACCATTTCAACACAAGATCATCTACCTTGAAATCATCAACCTTTGTATATCAGTCGAAGACCTTTTTGATTTTGTCCTGATGCAATTGTGAGTTGTTGAACGCTTGTTCTCTCATTTGTTGCACATGAATTAGTTGATCTATCCTTCTTTGAGCATCATTTGGTTCAACTTCCTGTTCTTGTAACAACTTCATCACTCGTAGCCCTAATGAAGTAGGGAAAACTGCATGTGTGCCATATACAATCAGCCCATAATGCATAAATAAGTTTCTTGTGCCAAGCCTTCTTGTTTTCCTGTAGAAGCTTCTTAATAATTCTTGTCAAGCTCTTATTGGATGACTCAGCTAACCCATTACCATGTGGGTAATAAGCTGTGGAATGACAAAGGGTTATGTTATGATTATCGCTGCAAAACTTTTCCATTATCTTGGACTTGAATGCTGCTGCATTATCGGTTATGATTTTGTTTGAACAACCAAATCTAGACAAAATGTTAGTTTCCAAAAATTGAATAATAACAACATCAGTAGCTTGCCTCGTTGGAACTGCTTCAATCCATTTGGTAAAGTAGTCTGTAGCTGTCAATATGCACCTATGATGAGATGAATACGGTGGATGAATCTCTCCTATAACGTCAAGGCCCCATTGCCTAAATGGTGCTTCAACAGAAATAGGTTTTAATGGCAAGGGCTGCAATTTCCTTTTTCTATAAAAAATATGACACTCATGACAATTGGACACCACCTTGTATATATAAGAAAAAATGATGGGCCAATAGAACCCTGCTCTCAGTATCTTATGCACAATGGTTTTCCAGTAATAGTGCCCTCCACAGTCACCTTTATGAAATTCTTTGATAGCTTGTTTTACTTCACCTTCCAATAAACAACTTAGCAAAATCCCACCTGGATCTTTCCAATACAAAGAATGATTAAGAATACAAAATTTTGCTGCTTTTAACTTCAGAAATATAGCCTTTGTATTGCTCAATTCAGGAGGAGCCTGTAAATTTCTTAACACATAGATAATATCAACATACAATGGAGATTTAAGGAATTTCTGGGATACTCGTGGGACCGTCTCTTCCTTTGAATTTTTTGATAGGTCAACAATAAAGTTTATCCCGAAGACATCATAATTTGACAGTGTCATCAATTTAGCAAGCCCTTGACCTTTGATCAGTTTTATAGGCTTTATCTCAAGATCATACTTTGACAAGACAACTATCCATTTGCCTCTTTTTCCTTCAGGATCAGACCGAGTTAAGATGTCTTTAACAGAATTGCTGGGTACATAAGCAACAACATGAGAATGTAAGATATAAATTCTGATTTGCTTGAGGGATTTTACCAATGCATATGCTTGCTTTTCCATGATGTCATACTTCAATGGAGATTCTCTCAGAGTTTTGCTATAATAGGCTATGGGCTTTTCAAAATTCTATTCATCTTTTTGCAACTAAACACCACCAATAGTGTATTCTGATGCAAAATAGAACAAGATGAAATCCTTGGCATAATTTGGACTAGCCAATACTGGTGCCTTGGTTAATGCCACTTTATATCTTCAAAATATCTCTTGGCTTTAGGAGTCCACTTTATTTCACTGCCTTTTTTGAGCATGTTGGTAATGTACTTTATGATCTTAGCCAGATTGGGGATAAACCTCCTCGGAAAATTCACTCTTTGAAGAAAGGACTGTACCTCTCTTTTGCTCCTGGGTCTGTCAATCTTCAAAATTTCTACCACTCTGCTGGGATCTATCTTTATTCCTTCTTTTGAAATGATATGGCCAAGTAGTTTCCCCTCTTTCATTCCAAAGTTGGATTTCTTAGGATTCAATGAAATGCCAAATTTCCTACTTTTATGAAAAACCCTTCTCAAATGTTTTAGATGTTCTTCATCAGAATCTAAAAACACAGTAATATCATCTAAATAAATGACAATGAACTTATCTTTCTCATCAACAAAAGCTATGTCCATAGCCCTTTGGAAGGTTTCTCTTGCATTCATGAGCCCAAAACGCATCTTGGCATACATGAATGTACCCCAGGGTGTTGTGAATGATGTCTTCTCTTGATCATCAAGATACACCATGATTTGGTTGTATCTAGAAAATCCATCAAGCATTGACATTTTCTGTGATCCAACCACCTTCTGCAGAATGTAATCCATCTTGGGAAGAGGATAATTGTCTTTGAGGGAAACCCTGTTCAGATTTCGAAAGTCTACACACAACCTAATTTCACCACTTTTCTTTCTGACAGGAACTAAGTTAGCCAACCATTTAGAGAATCTTAAAGACACTATAATCTTAGCATCAGACAACTTTCTTACCTCTTTCTCAATTAATGGAAACAACAAAGGATTAATCCTTCTCAATTTCAATTTGAAAGGTTTGTGGTCATATTTTATTGGAATTACATGCTGAATCACCTTAGTTTAATAAACCTTCAAATCCTCATAACTCCAGGAAAAATATATGGGAAATATTTCATTAAGCTAATATATCTTTGTTTGATTTTTGGACTGAGCGTCTTGGACAATTTGATGATTTTGGGATCTTCCTAAGTCCCAATGTTACAATCCTCTATGTCTTCATCATTTGCAGCGACCTTGGGATTTCTTGCCACATCATTATTATAAAAAAGTTTCTCCAATGGGACCAAACCCTTGGGAATGATACTGTTTTTGAGATGAACAATATCTCTACCAACAATCTGATTTTGGAAACATTCATCATTTGAAAACATGAATGCATCCTCTTCCTGATCACAACAATTTTCATCATCAATATTTGAGTTGACAAAATCATCAATCATTTGGAGAAATCTTACCACCTTTTTGTCATCCTAAAAAATCTGCCAGTACTTGATGTTGTTAGGAACTGATGGCCTGTGCTTGACTTCAATTTCATATTTTCTGTTAGGAAAGATATGAATCTTGAAAACAAAGGCTGAAGTGGCTAATGCATCATCAATTAGATTTTTTCCTCTTGGAATCACTGAGAGGTTATATTCTGTAAAACTTTAAAGTAAGTCAAGAACTATATTTCTGTATGCCCTTAACCTAGGATGCTTTGACTGATAGATTCCCTTGACTTGATTTATGACAAGCTCAAAATCCCCATGTACAACTATTCTTTTTTCACCCAATTATTTCAATGCGTTCAAACCCAAAATCAATGCCTCATATTCAACCATGTTATTTGTGCAATCAAAAATGAATTTGTAAGAACAAAGTTTTGAACCTGTTTTAGGAGGAATTATCCAAACACTTGCTCCAACTCCCTCTTTGCTAGTATTCCACATCTCATCATTTTCTATATTCTGATGGTTTGAAATTTTCCTTGCTTGATGATCAACCTCACCTTTTTCAGGAAATGCAACAGTCTTTGGCTCTTCTTCTTCAAAGCATAGGTCATTGTAGAAAATTGAAGAACCAACTTTAGTGTCAACAAAATAAATATGATGATTGTTTGGACTGGTTTTTCTACTCACCATGTACTTCAGTAGTACTTCTCTGTACAATCTCTTTTCTTGTCCAAACACTGGTATAGTTGCATACCATCTGTAGAGTACCTTTCAACTTTGTAGCCCATGATCTTGAAAACAACATGCCAAACTTCGGAGGGATGTCAACAACAACTACATCCATGATCAGATTCTTTGATGGAATTTGAGATAGAGACACAACCAAATCTTTGATTAAACCCAAGCATTTTACCTTCCTTGAATCAAAAGAGAAAATATCTTTGTAAGGCCTAGTGATGTCCAAGCCTAGTTCATCCATGATTACTTTTGGCATCAAATTATGATATGCTCCTGAATCTAGCATTGCATTGTGTAAAGTCATATCATGAACTTTAAGGATGACATAGAAATGATGTATATCACCATCATCACCACTTTCTTCTATCCAAGGACCAAATAAAATTGCAGGGTGATCATCTTGCACATTCAAAGTATGATATGCTTATTCCATTTTCAAAATTTTTATGATTGGGCTTCTATATTCACCATTCCTTATCAATTCATTGAAAGGAACAAAAAAATTGATTTTTTCCATTTCACTTTCAAAGTTAAAAGGAGACAGAGTTTTTTCTAGCTCTTTGATGACTACATCCCTTTTTACTTTTGACACCTTCTTTTGGGGCTCTTCTTTCTATTTTCTTTTCTCCAATACCTCTCTTGCAGAGTTGTCTTTCTTAGACTGAATTGAAGAAGGTAAATTGACTTGAGGCTCCTTTGTAGGATTCCCTTTTGGTGGGTTTGTAGACACCTTTTTACATCTGAGATTGTATTGCTTCTGAAACTATATGATGGAATTTTGAAACCCCTTCTTATACTCTTCTGTTTCCATTGAAAATATATCATCATTTTCCTTCATAAACTTATCATTTGCATCCATAAATTGATCACATTCTTGTTTAGTTAGGAATACATCTGTTTCAGTACCATCACAACAATGTATGTTGTTTTCAATAGATTCATCATAATTCTCATTTACATAATTATTTTGGAAAGGGCGTTTAACTTGCTGATCACCTTGATTTATTTTGTTTCTTTGTCTAATATGTGGGACTGGTGCTCTTCTAAAATTTGGATTTATGTGTTGAAAATCAGCTTGATCTCTGATTGCATGTTTATTTTCTAAAGATAGCTTTTCCACCAACCTTTCCATAGTTTTCACCATTAAATCAAATTTCTCATCTGATGATTGAAAAGTTGAGGGTTGAGCTTCTCCCTGAACCTTTTTCATATCAATATCATGATTATGCTTAATCTTTCTCGAGGCCATCAAATTCACTTCTACTTCAATTGCATCATTCATCATGTCATCTAGCGTGGTAGATCTCCTTTCCCTCAACAACAAAGCAAAATCGCTATCAAAAGAGTCAACATAACGAAGTTGGGAAACTCCAGGAGGGGGTTTAACTTCAGTTGGGATTGAATTGTAGTCCCTCATGAACCTGGTCGAAAGTTCTTGTACTGTTTCACTGGGTGATCTTTTTATGTTATTATACTGAGTCAACAATTGAAAATGATTTTTCTTGTCACCCCATCTTGCAAGGAAAATGGTTTCAAATGCTGTAAAGTCAGGGATGCTTGCTGCTCGAAGAGATTTAAACCATTTCCTGACTTCACCTGAGAGACTTTGTGCAAACAACCTCACTTTTACATCCTCATCATCTACCTCCTCAAGTCAGAAAAATCATTAAACCAATCTAAGTGTTTCTGAGATGAAACATTCTTTTCTGCATCATATGACTTAATTCTTTGATTAGAATTTTGAGGTAAACCATGCAATTGAGCAGGTAAAACAAGGGGAGAAAATCTTGCTTCCATGACTCTAGGAGGATTTTGGATTGGCTGAACAATATGACTAGAAATGACAACAGGCTAAACGATCTCACTGGGAATGATAATATAAATCAGAGATTGAAATTTCTTTTCATCAAACACAACTTATTTCAAGTTAGACTTTGATTTAGATCTAAGCAAAGTTTGTTCAAATGTTATGTCAAAATAAAGGTCATCAACGCTTTTCACTCCATCTTTAGGCAATGATATATTTATGTCCAAAAAAATACCCGAGTCAACTACCCTTTCTTTTCTTTTATGCAAAAGTTTCTCAGGATCAAACACAAATGCTATAGGTTCTGGATTTGGGTTTCTCCTAGTGTAAATATTTTTTGGAGCTAGGATTTTTCAATAAAGTTACCTTTTTGCTACTGCTCTTATAAAATGAAGTCACCGGGGCAAATGTTTTTTTCTCACCCAATAAAGTGTCTGATTCGCTTTTATCCCCATGAATCAAATCTAAAATTTAAGTCATTTTATCCTAGGGATGATTTAACCTTCATTCCCTGGCAACGATGCCAAAATGTTAGCACTAAGCAAATTGCCTAGACTGAAGGGACAACTTACAAAGGTAACCAAAAAACCACTTCAGAACTGAAAACTATCCCTTTCAGTTCAGAGAGGGATCTCTCTTGTCACTTTGTCTCTGGAAGATGGATCTTCTTTAAGGGTTTAGTGGCTAGATTTTGATTTGATGAAAGATTTATAGGGTTTTCTGGCAAGAACGAAAGGAAACTGTTGGGCAATGGAGTCAACACTGAAAAAAATTGCAATAGTGTTTGGTAGGTAGAGTTCTCAATGAAGCAAAAACAAGGTAGGTGATGAAATTTCAGTCTTTTAATTTGTTGTGATAAGATGGAAGAAAGAGGAAAACATATAACATCAATCAAAGCACCATATGAGATGAATTATGATTAGTTAAGAAATAAAAAAAAAAATTAAAATTGCTTAGATCTAAAGCACCATTTAGATGAATTTTAGACCCATTAACATCCAATTTTAAACATACGAAAGGTTGTAGATGAAGAGATAACAAACTAGAAAAACATACATGAAATGAAGCACATACTTTAGAACATCACCACATGGATATTTGGTATGAAAAAACTCTGTACATCTCCACTTGTATTCATTCATATTCAGAAGTTGTTGCAATGATCAGTACAATTTGTCCCTTGATTGAGTCAAAAGTGCATTGTATTATTCTTGATCGAAACTTACCTTTACCATCCCAAAATGATAGAAGGCTCTTTATGAACAATTCTTCAAATAAATTCTTGAAATTTTGCACACTTTGTTCCATCTGTATTGCTTTATTCAAAACTAATTTCAAAAGATCATGTTTGGTAATAATATTTCTGGCCCAGATAATGAATGCAGTTCTGTATTTTACCCCAATGGTCTGAAGATCTGCAAGAGGAATTGAGTTGAAAATATTAATGACATTTTGTGCCCATTCAAACGGCTTTTTGGCTAAAGTCTCGTTTACAATAGTGCATCTATGCCTAGTTGTGATTGCTATATTATCTTTATCATTTACAAAATTCAAATACGATCTAAATTTTGCAGCCTCAACAACTATAGAATCCCATATGATATGTTTAACTCCTTGCAACAGACTCTTACCTCTAAATCTTGAATTCAATTTATTGATCTTCTCCTACAAAACTACCTTTTCCTTTTGAACTTGGGATATCTTTTCATCCTTTGTGTGCACTTCCTGCTCCAATTTCTCCATGTTTTCCTTTAACCCTTTGATCTCTCCTTCTCTCAGACTGACTTGTGCCATAGCCTGAACAATGTCTTCAATGGTTGATCCAGTTCCTGCAGCAGGGGATAAAACCATGGCTCTATTCACCAACTCTACCTTTTCCTGAGACCATTCCATCTTTTCCTTTTCCAAATGCAAAAGATTAGCCTTATAATCCAATGCTTCCTTCCAAAATGTTTCATTTTCCTGCTCTAAAGCTACCAATTCTGTTGTCTGTGGGTGTTCTGTAGTAGACATCTTAAACTTTTTCTTCAAACTCTGAATTATTTTGTCTTTTTCATCTAATAAAGACTTCACACCTTGGGGGCCTTCAGACTCAAGCCTTTTAAGTTGAGTTTTCCAATCTTTGTTGGCTACTTTTTCATGTCTTAAGTGTCCTTCTAATTTTGCAGTTAAGGATGTCATCTTTGAATTTTTCAACTTAAACTCAAATAATTAGAATACAACAAATCATTGGTCTGCTTGTGGAATTTCACTTTGTCAGGGGCACTTATATTGTCATATTTGATTTTAATCTCTGACACTTTATCCTCCTCTGCAACTGCAATATTTAAAGTTTTTTTTCAATATCCCTCACAGTGAACAAGGAAGATTTCAGTTGAGAAATTTTTATACTTCAGGAAACAAATCTCCCATTTCACCCAAAGCCACATTTCTCTTTTCAACATATTTTTTGCTAGGTCTTCTTTGCACTGATAGGATGTACCAGGTGCTTTACCAAAATAATATTTTTGATTGTGAAAGGCTCTTGAGCTGCCTTCACTTTCAAGCTGACTTCTTTCCTCAATTTCTACAATGATGGTACCACTTTCAACAATGTTCAAATTGACTTGATCTCTGGGTCCTTCATCTTCCAAATCTACAATCTACTTTGGTTGAACAATTTTCATCTTCTTTTTAACAGTTTGTTCAACATCAATATCCATAGTCTCCAAAATGCTTCTTTTGTTGTACATACTGGCTTTGGGAATTTTAATCACCAACTTTTGAGGAGCTTGCTGTGTTTGTACTTGCTGCAAAGGTGCTTCCACATCAACACACACTTCCGGATTAGCTAGTTTATCTAGGCCTTCAACATTATCATGTTCATAAGGTGCATTTTTATTCATATGTCTTCTCTTGGGTATGATCTGATGTGGATCATATTTTCTTCCTTGTATAATCCAAAGTCTTTTAGTTTTGTTTGAACCTGTGATAAACATGATCTATAGTTAACAACAAAATGACCAATAACAAAGGGAAATTCAATGTTAGAAGATCTGTGCAATTTGACGAAGTTCTCTGTCTCAGAGATGATTCTCTGCCTGATGAACTCAAGAGCAAAAATCCTGGGAGTTAGGAAAACATGTAACAACCAAGGAGACTCATGAAAACCATATACCTAGATCACTGTTGAATGCATAAAAAGTACCCAGTCTCCTACTCTATTTTCTGGATTTGGCTGCATGTGAATCTTTATGTCCTCCAAAAATTTGGGTAAACTTGTATTGAAAATCAGAGAATAGATTCTTGACATGACCTTGTTGATGAATATGAGAAAAGTGATTCTTTTACATTCAGTAGATACAAAAACTTCTTCAGGTATTTCTCCATGGTTACTTTCCAAGAAAATCTTTAACAAATATGTATAGTATCTAAAATGTCTCAAAGATTGGAAATTCACTAGCTGCTTGTGAATGATGTCAGCTAGGAATTTATCAAAATTAATTCGGACTGACTGACCAGACTCTGACTAGAAAAAATCAAAAGAAAACACAACATGACTTCAACCACATGTTTATCACTATCAAGACCTAGGACCTGACTAAACATGCAACAAACCCACTGAACTTCAATGACCATCATGTTGATACTCATTGGTAAGGACATACTCTCTGATATTTGTTCAGGTTTAATGATTTGTTGCAAAAATTGACTTTCGAGCTCTGATTGACATTCTTTTAAACCCTTATCACTTTTTCTTCGTTTAAAGGCTCAAAATTAAAGGTAAATTCTACTGGGATATTGAGTGACTTTCAGATTGACAAATTATCTATTCTACACAGGCCTTGAGACCCTATTTATTTACAATTGCCCTTTCTGAATGAGAATATTGATCAACGCACCAACCTACAAATTCAAGAAACGAGAAACAAACCTCGACGTCATATAGGACAATGGAGGCCTGGAGTGCTTCTAAAAATGGAATACTCTTTCCCTTTATATCAGCCAAGTTTCTTCGAGACACATAAATAGGGGAAACAAATTTATTAGGGTCAAATACATTTGCATCTATGTCAATTAGGGCTTCCTCATTAATTTTAGGGTCTTGCTCTGCTACTGATAATACTATGGGATCCATCACGACGAGATAAATACCTGGAAGCGAACTGTGATGGTATAAAGCTAGTGTTGCAATAGAAAATGGCGGTCGCGAGAGTGTTTCAACGGTCCTTGAGTTTGAAAATAATAAAAAATAAAAATGTCAAATTGACATTTATACTTTTCACTTTGCGGAGATGTGGACTGGCAGTTTTGGAACAACCCGCTTGACATTCCGCAATCAACCCGATGTTGACACACATACTTCAATGAAAACCATGGTTTGGATTGCAGGACCGCCCTTTAGAATTATCCCCAACGCAACTTCAAACTCCGTAATGCTTCCTGGCTGTTGATTTTGATGGATCGTGATCAAGATCATTTCGAACCCGATATAATTTAACCTTTCGCCAAATTTGACTGCTTTATGCCAGTTTTAACCTTCCTGCCAATTTGTCATGCCTCCAAACCATTTAGCACCTCCGATAATTTTAGAAACTTGACCCCATAAAATAATTTCTTTTACAGGTGACTAACATAACCTGCTCCTATTCCAACATCTACTTGATAACCATAAGGGAGTCACCAAATATCTGAATTGAAAAATGTTCCTTGTCTAAGGTAAATTTAAGAAAATAGAAGAGTGCCATAAATTCACCCAGAGAGTTGGTTCCTTGCCCCATGTTTGCTGCATGGAGGGGGTCCCTTGTCTAAAAAAAAGGGGATCTCATTCACCAATTTGGCATTTGTCTTGACTGTGATCTTATATATATATATATATATATATATATAAAGGATTCTGCATACTACCTCCTATGGTGCTATATGGTATTGATATTGATCCTGACATAGACGATATGTTATATACAAGAAACTCACACATGACATATCTTGAGGCCAATCGACCGAATGATTGAAGCATGGTGGACCCAAAATTTGTGTAAAAATGATGAGTACATAAAATTACAATATTCCTTGTACTTAAAGTCTTAGAGTCAGTGAATTGGTCCCCACATGGCCTAGCCTCTAAGGGATGAGATAATTGGTCATTGTCTGTGACTGACCTGGTTCTATAGGAATATTTTTACTAAAAGTCTTAGAGTCAGTGAACTGTTCCTCACATGGCTGAGCCTCTAAGGGGATGAAATAATCAGTCATTGTCCATGACTGACCCGATTGTGTAGGAATAGTTGTCCTATTATCGACCAATTGATGGTCATTTGTCCTTGTCCGGGCCTGTGTGCCTTTGTTTATCCATCTCTTTGGAGAACAATTTCTTACACTATGTGGAGCTTTCGATTTAGTCATTTGTAATGGTTTGACTAGATGGGAAAAGTCCGATAATTTCACTTGCAATACTTACAATGGAGCAAGTGTAGTAGATTATGCAATTTGCTCGCATAGTTTGTGTGGGAAAATGGAGGAAGTGCTGATTGGAGGTCAAATTTGGGACTTAAAATAAGATCACAAGCCAATTTATTTAAGGTTCTCTTGGACCGGAAAGAAACAATTAGGGTCAAAAACTCAGTGTGTTCAACAAAATCCCCCAAATGGTAGAATTCTTTTGACTCCAGAGAATTGTAATACCTTCAAAAAAACGTTAGAGAGGATCTTCGAGAAGGAGGAAATTTCATTTCATGGTCTTCATAGTCATGGATTAACACATTTAATTCAAAGCGCACTTGCTGAGTGCAAAAGAGCAAAAATTAAGAAGTCTGAAACAAATTGTTTTCCAGTTAATGCTTGGTTTAACGAGGAATGCAAAAAGGCAAGGAGAAGGTGGAAGGAATCAGACAAGGATAACATAAAGCTCAAAGCTTACAAGTAGATAGAAAGAAAGAAAAAGGATGATTTCATGGTTTCGAGGAGAGAAGAACTAATATTCCTTGGGAAAAATAACCCCAAACTATTCTGGAAGGAGTTCCAACTGAAAAAGCTGCAAACTGAAAACAACATTATAGTTTCTAAATGGTTCGACTATGCAAGACAACTTTATGAGCAGGATCCCAAGGTTGACCCTCCTCCCTTGGTCAACATAGACACAAAACGCTTCACGGTGCAAGAGGTAGAGATGGGTATCAAGAGGTTGGGCGCTGGAAAAGAAAAAGACTTATATGAACTCCAAGCAAAGTATCTAAAGCGGGGCTTAAAAATTCTTTCACCTCATATCACAAAAATTTTCAACAACATCATACAGTAGGGGTTCCCCACAGATTGGACAACTAGTATGACAATACCTCTTTTCAAGAGTGGTGACGTCAATAATCCCCCCAATTATAGAACCATAATGATAAACCCCTTGTTTGCAAAGTTATTTGGAAGCATGTTAGAAAATAAAATCATCTAGTGGGTAGAAGAAAGAGATAAACGTGCTAAAGGGAAAGCAGGTTTTAGACCTAAACATTCCACAGTTGATCATTGCATAACTTTAAGGCACATCATTGAAAAAGTTTGGGAAAAAAGGAAAAAGTTTTTTGTTGCTTTGTTGATTTTAGAAAAGCCTTTGACACGGTTCCTAGGGATAAGCTTTGGGGCAGAATGGAGGAACTCAGGGTTCCCAGGCATTTGAGAGCAGTTGTGCATAGGCTGTATGAAGAGGTGAAAGTCAAAATTAGAACTTCAGCAGGCATCTCTGAAAGTTTTAGAAGCAATATCAGGGTCAAGCAAGGTTGCCCATTGTCTCCTACCCTTTTTGGGTTATATATTGACAGGCTTGAAGAGTGGCTAAATTCGCAAGGGGGTGACGGTATCCATTTGGGCAAGTTCATTATAAGGCTTCTTTTGTACGCAGATGACCTTATATTGATTGCCAAATCGACTCTTGGTTTGCAAGAGCACTTATGTTCCCTTGAGCATTTTTGTAGAAGGGTGGAGATGCAAGTCAATATTAGTAAAACAAAAGTAGTGGTTTTCTCTATAACAATAGAAAGAATAACCAACATAAGTTCTACTTTGAAGGCAACATTTTGGAAGAAGTTGCAGACTACAAATACCTCAAATTGACTTCAACAGAAATTTAAGTTGGGATGGTTGTAGAAAGAAAAGAACTCTAGGGGGTTGGAAAACATTTTATGCTTTTCAAAACAGGTGTAGAGAGGCAGAGTTGTGGGACTGGAAAACCACTCTAACTCTTTTTGGGTTCTAGTGACTCCGGTGATTATCTACGGTTGTGAACTGTGGGCCAGCAACACAACCGAGATGCAGTGGAAACAAATTGAGAAAATTAAGAAGTGTTTGATTACAAACAAATTCAAAATTAAAAGTGCAGTTCCTTATGCTATCCTGTTAAGTGAAACAAGGGCTGCTCCTATTGAAGCAATTGCTATGGTGCGAGTCATAAGGTATTTGAAAAAAATTGAGCAAATGGAAGAGGGTAGATGGACTAAAGTTGTGTTTAGTGACAGATTGGGCAAAAGAAAAAAGACTTGGATGCGGCAAAATAACAAATGGTTTAGTAAATGGGGCATTTGCTTGAGCATTGTGTCCTACAAACAGTAAAGAGATAAAAACTTTTGTTATGGATAAGTTCCACAAACGTACTTGGGAGAAAGAGCTAGGGAGAAATAAGAAGTACTACATTGAAGAGTTTAACCCCACTCATAACCATCAACAAAAGGCGTACATAGGGGCCAATATTTCTTGGAGATCTAAAATTCTTATTGCTCAATTAAGGACTAATTCTCATCAACTCCGGTGTGAAACAGGGTGTTGGAAAAGGCCAAAAGAAATGTGGGAGGAAAGAGTATGTATTTTGTGCTCTTCCGGAAAAGTGGAAACAAAAAAACATTTCATTTTAGAATGTGAGGCCTTCAAAGACAGCAGGGAAAATTATGCAGGTATTCTGGCAGCTAGTTCTTGGGATAATCTATTCAACGAAGAGTTTGTCGAGAAGCTAGGAGTGGTTATTGTAAAACTTCACAGGAAAAGGGCCGAACACAAAAGCCAGATGGAAAAACAATCTGTCCCATAGACTATTTTTAACCTCGTGGACGTTAAAAATACTTTCTTTCTTCTTCTTATTCTTTCTTTCCAGATGATGGGATCTCTTCTTCTTCTTTCTTTCCAGATGATGGGATCTTTTCTAGAAGAGGCTTGCGTGCCAATTATCTTTTAACGGCCTATTGCAAGTCCCTCATCACTGATTACCGGTTGTAAAACCTATAAAAGAACTACTCCTCTCCTCATTTGATCATCAAAGGATTAAGAGTGAGTAGTTTAAGTCAGAGTCTAAGTCCATAGGTAGTTCCAAGAATCATGTGCATAGATACGTCTTTGCTCTACGAGAGCCTAAAGTGGCAGGAACTCTAGCAGTCCATCTGTCTTCTGAGCACCCTCCCGTCTGTGCTCTGTGTCATTCTAGATAAAGTTTGTAAGAACCTCCTTCTCATTCCGCAACCATTTATGTTAATGTAAGCTAATCATTTTCAGATATTCCGCACAAGTACTGTGTCTTTGTGATTTATGCTATTTCAGTAAATAATTGGTCCTAGCTTCATAGATTGGTATTAGAGCTAGTGAGCATACTAGAGGAGCAGATTCTGTAGGAGACAAAGAAGCTGAGACGTGAAGATCAAATTATATAGAGGTGTAACATGGTTGCTGGGGACTCTACTACTTGTTCAGAGGGAAAATAAATCCGATAATCATAGCATTTGCGGTAATTACAGAATTTAAGTAGAGTAGTTTTCTTTGTAACTCTTCTTACCTGGTTTTGAAGTAGTCGCCTATATGTCTCAGTAATAGTTTAAGCACTATGGCTTCGACACAAGTTTATGATGAAGCAATTATTTCTGAAGATGCTCAAAACAATGATGTTGATATTTTAGAATTTCCCCTCTCTCCTAAATGGCGTATGCCTAAAGTCCCTATGTCAAAAATTTATGAAACTAGGTTCTTTGAATTTAAATCCCTCCAAAGAGTCCAATATACTTCTGCTGTCATTCCCGTGTCTTTACAAAAACATGCATACTAGGTGCCTTTGCTTAAACCTGAAGATATATCATTTGGTCTTAAAAAGGATACCAGTATGTACATATTGGCCTCATCCAATTTTCCATCAACCCTTTAATTAGAGAAGGATTACCCATCTCCAGCCTATGTTGCATCATGGACTCACAACATTGAATTTCCAAGATGCTATGATTGTAGGTTTTGAAGCTCCTCTTCATAATCGACCTATATGGACTTCAGTCTTTCCAAAACTCCACCTCAGTTTGAATGATCCACATATTAATACATGCCTACAAGCCTATATCCAGATCAATGGATTCAATATGGCTACTCAATCACACACCAGTCAACTTCAAACTTGCATATGCCTCTTGTACGTTACAACCACTATGCCACCCCTAATTAAATCTATTGCCTCTCGTAAAGATGAAACCATGGTTCCAAGATAGGGTAATGTTCATCCTATCATCCCATATTTTTCACCTATCTCCTTACCTCTTGAATGGAACCAAGAATATCAAAGCTTTTCCATTGAAGACAATCCCATAGAACCAAGAATATTATCAATATGAACTTCTTCTTCAGGACAAGAGGTTATCAGATTTTCCAGAAGTATATCATCTAGAACGTCTACTTCCAGATCAGTTAGCAGATCTGCTACTATGAAGATTCCAACAGAAAAATGCAAACGTCAAGGTAGTCAGATTAATTGAATGCAATGTAAACAACATATCCTTGATGTTAGAAGAGAACAACAAAATCATAATCAAAATCATCAAATAGATGACCATGTACATATAATTAGTTTTGAATCTACTAGCAGACCAATCTCAGATTGTAAATACTGTATAGAATCTAATGAAATAGAGTTGCACATGATCAGACCAATCTTCCTAGATAACCATCGATTAGTCTGAAGAAATTGAATGATAGAGGATTACCTCCTAGCAATACTAAGTTGACACTTGAAGATAAAAATCTTATTGCTTAAATGCAATTTTTGGCTTACAAAAAAGATCAAGAGAACCTGCCCATGGAACAAAAACATATTAATTATGTCAACTACCAAATAGCATGCCTGCATCAAAACATTGATGACATAGTTAGAGATTTCTTGTCTGTTAAGAGTCATTTAACCACCTTACATTATGAAAAAGATCAGAGCAAATCCTCTTCCAACCAAACAGACACTATGCTCTATGCATGCTTGTCTAGAATTGACTAGATATAATCCTCCTTCAAGAAAAAAAGGAGCATGTAATTCCTTCTTCTCCTCCTTTTCTTTATAATGACGAAGATCATGGTCCTAGTAAGTTTTTGACAGAAGGTAGTAGCTCTAAAGATCTAGTATTAAAAGCTGTATATATAGAAGAGGAGCCGAGAGTAGATTATCTTGAATTTGTAAACGAAAAATGTAAATTGGCCAAAGGGCAGAAGATAGTTTCTATCTTAGCCCAAACTTGGTCCCAAGTTAAAGGACAGATCCATGAAATAAAGGTCATCTCTAAAAATACAGAATACAATCCAAGAGACCATGCTGAGGAAATATGAGATATCCATTTTACAAATCCATTTGCAGGAAATATCTCTTCATCATCCTCCACACACTAGAGACAAAAACCTCCCGAAGAATCTTCAAAAGAACCTAGACCTGCTTTCACCACTCTTAATGATGCATGTCCCATTTCTGATTTCAATTGCAAGTCTCCCTCGGAGATAATGAAAGCACTCCATACATGGGAAGGATGGGCTCGTACTCAGAGAGCTTTATCCAAAAATCAACTTTCATATTTAGAGTTAGCCACTAGAATTACATGGGGATTTTCAAGGCACCTTGCTCACCGGTGGGCCCAAATAACCTAGGAAGAAAGAGAATATATTAAGGGAAGGTACTCATCCAGGCTCATTAGACCCAATTCAAAATATGGTTGTAGCTTCCATAAAAGAATTTTATGGAGATTTCAAATATGACCAAGAATATTATGCATATATGTTCCTTTCCCAAAAATTGTGTGATCCGTCATTAATAAATGATTATAAATGCCTAATGCAATATTTATTGTATAGATCAGGAGAAGGTAACAATCATTCTTTCAAGAGATACTATGTTGCATCTTGGCCAGGAATAATTCCTGAATTGGTGAGGAAAATATTTGAAGAGATTGAAAAGAAAATTGAACACTATTTTCTTGCAGGACTTCACTAGGAAATATAAAAGACACTATTGGATACTTGTGTAAAATTCAAAGCCTCAAAACAGTTGAAAAAACATCCCAAAATGATCAATCAACCACTCTGCAGTAATTTCAGAGAAACATTTGATTATGGTTGTTATAAGAAGAAGAAGCAAAAATCTCCTGCTTCATGTACATGCTCGGGAAAAAATAAAGCTTTCGACCCCACCAAGTATAATTATGGAAGGCACAAGAAATCTTTCAAAACAAGAATCTCTTTCAAAAAGAGTTAAGTGCTAGAAAATCTAGCAAATGCTATATTTTTGGCAAACAAGGGCACTGGGCTAACAAATGCCCCAACAAGCACTCCAATAATGGCATAAAAATAATTGAACTTTTCTCTTCCTCTCTAGACCCTTCTTTATGGGACCAATGTTATGAATCTGATCCAGATGTTGTATATTATCTAGAATATTCAAGTTCTAACAATTCACCCTCTTGTTCCTCTATTGATTCTGAACAAGAAATATATTTTCTCTGCCTAAACATGATGAACTCATCTTCTTCTACTATTGATGATACCATTACTTCCCTAACTCGCTGGTTAGCTTATATTCACGTATGGGACATTCATAGATAACGATCCCTATTTTCTCGGATTGATCACCTTTCCTCTCAGTGCCTCTGCGAAAACATGGATGATCATTTATCCTCTACAGTTCCCCTTTCTCTCTTGCTTCCTCTAGAACAAACCATAGCTACTTCTTCCAAGTAAGCATTTTAGGATAAATATTCTACATATAAGCCCGATATAGTAACAAATCAAAGGCCACCTACTAGTCATATATAAAGACAACAACAAAGAGAGAAGGAGATAGATCATCTTCAATGAGATATCAAAGCCAAGAAGGCTACACTTAGACAAAAGGCAGAAGATCTCCACAAAGATAAAAAAAAAACTGTTAATCTTGGAAAGAGAATGGGGGAACTCCTCTAATGAAGATATATAAAAATAAGTAAAGGAAGCAACTCCTATTGAAGAAGAAGAATTCAAAGCACCAGTCACTGAAGAAGCAAAGAAAAGTTTGATCAATTTAGTCCCACTCTGTCCAAAAAGTAAAGGATTAAAAGATAGAGTAATTATTATAGTTGAAATCATACCTAAAGGGTACAAAGATTATAAGCCAGATGCTCAGATAGACACAAGAGCCATGGTATCTTGTGCTAAATATGGAGTAATTCCTTGTTACTATTGGGAGCCAATAGTGTAACGAACCCCGTCATTATGACAACATGCCTCACATAACAAGTAGTTTTTTTTTGTGTGTAGGAAGTTAATAGTGACATTACACTTACATCGCAACATGACGACGAACACGACGCATGCCACTCACGTAACAAAAACATAACGACCTAACATACTAGCACATCAAGTACCTGGAAGCAACGTACAACATACACACAGACGAAGAATAAGAACGACTACCCACTCGTCCTACCCTGAAATGGTTAGGACCTCCATGATACATAAGCAACGCTCAAGCCTACTAAGCTAAGGCAAACATCATAACAATCCCACGCAACCAAAATTAATTATACAAGTAGCTAGAACCCTTGCCGTGAGATAAAACCAATCACATTAAATGTTCACAAAACCAAGTACAAACATCAATTACAATGAACAACAACACCCTCAAAGGGAAGCACATGACCCAAGCCAGGAATCATATGCGCTTATCGATCTATGCGCACAATGATCCTAATTCAAGGAATCATGTCACCGCCTAACAGAACTATAATGAAAGCACTCTAATCAGTCAAGCCAAGCAATGTGTGAAGAATCTCCATACAACAGGGTTAAAAAGCATCTATCTAGAAGAGTCTTAAAGGCAATTCACTGTCCTAGTACTATTCAAACTCAAGCATCCAATCTCAGCTACTATGGAAACTTAAGGAAGGGCTTCCCTGCCTTCCTTTAGAAAGACAACCCTTCAAACCTCACGGATAACGCGACTTATGAATAGTAAATGCAATTTGTCCAAGGAGGGTTCCAATGACTACACTAAGGAGTCTTAGAAGACCTTGTTAGTTCCCTGCTATAAGGGAAAAACATCTATTAAACGCGATAAACACAATGATCATCATTAACCATTAATCATATGCAAGCAGCGTGTTAAACTATTGAAGGAGTAATCGCCAAGACCATAATGGAATTAATTAACGGTTGTAAAAGATTCGTTTGAGCTATCAAGAACATAAATTCCATAATCATCGTTCCACCACTACAATAGTTATAGATCCCAATTATTCAATTTGTTCCACACACAATCATTGTTTCGTTGCCCCTCGCCCAATTGCTTGATCACAGATTAACTTACTCAACCGTGCAAAAGAAATTAAACGATTAAAAGGGGTACATGCTAATTTCATAAATTAAATTATGATAAAACTCTGTAATTTCATTGGATTGAATCATAAAAGTGGATGCAAAACTATTCTTTATTATTGGTCACTAAAAATGAACCGTTAAAAACTATTATAAACACAAATCAGTGGGGTTAGCTAGAATTGATACCCAACTAATAGAACTATTATACTGTTGGTCATAATCCTGTGGTGTGACTGCTAGAATCACCAATAAAATGGAACCAATAATCTGAAGCAATTATTATTAAGCGAAAGAGATTGCTGGTCGTATTACTGTTAGGAATAGATATGATGACAAGGGCACGGTGGCTGTTTTATTCTCAACAGTAATCGCAACATCTAAGAAGGCGAAAATGATTAGGTTAAAGTCACTGCTGTCATTACAACCATCAGACCGTCCAGGCAAAAGCTACCCTGACCCAAGGAGATAACATGCTTCAGTGGGAACCGACGTTGGTAAGGGCGAGCGTCTGGGGACTTGAGCAAGAAACAAACGCCCGTCTCATCAAATTCACCGGCTCCATTTGATATTATTTTCACTGTAGCCGCTCTGTGTATATATTTCTCTACATTAAATATATGTTACCATTATTAAATGATATTTTTATAGATTAAATATATATTTAAATTATTCCGTACTTTGGAATGAATAAAACTATGAATAAAAAAAAATCACCGCCGATCAAAACACATAAGCCAAAATTCAAGGAACGCACCGTGAGTTGGATCATATACCCCCTCCACCGTTAGCCCGTTTTGCCTTGTGCTAGTGAGACAATGGTACACGGATTCGACACTCCTTTCATGTCGAGTGTTGAACTAACACAACAAAGTCTAACTTTTTCTGCTAAGCTATGTAATAACATGCTGTTCAATTATGTCCGGAACATGCTTCAGTAAGTGGTGATTCCAATTCAAAGGTACACACCCAAAGCAATTCAATATTCAAATCTTAACAGTATATCTGTAATGACTGCACCGTTTATTGATGATAAACAGATATATAAATAGAGCATTGACATCAATACACAGTATAAAGGAGAAAAGGAAAATGCTATGGAATATACATGGCTTTAGTATTGCTGTTAATTTGAGTGTTCGTTACAATCCAAAAAACAATATAGATATTTCACTCATTTATTTATGAGAGTAATTTTCACAAATCAACTCAATGTAAAGAATAAAGAATAGAAGTTTGAGGCAGTAAAATAATTTTGGCCACTACGATTTTTAACAGAGTTGTATTTATAAACAATAACATATATGCAGGATTCTGATGTTCAACATGCTTACATTTATTAATTAATAGAGTAAAGAAGTTACATTTAATAATGCATAGAGTAAAGAAGCTGAGCCTTCCATGTATATGCACTTTTATCATCTCCAATTTAGATTGAAATTGTTTCCAATTCTTCCATTATAGACCAGACATAGCATAACGATTGTTATAGAAACAATTCACAGTAAACATAATGTCAACACTGGGGACTCTCCAAATCACCCTTCTCTTTAAATGATGAGGCTTGCATTCAATCAAAGGACAAAGAGGTTCGAGTAGTTTGGGTAAATGGGATTTTACCATTCATACAATGATATTGATGTGCACAACCAATGCTAGAAAGTATCGACCTACGAACATGAATTCGATTCGATTTAAACCCCATGCTTCTCACAACCTAGAATAAAAAATCACCAATGAACTTGATTTTTTTGAGTTGTTGTATAAATGAAAAATGCATTCGAGACCACTGTACAACTCCAAATCAAATATCCAATCCAATAATGCTCGGAATTTTCTCTTAAAAAAGGTAGGTGCAATGGATGTTCACGAATTCCCTCTGTTATGTTATCAGACAAGTTTACAACATGGGGATGACCTTGCAACTCTAACAACCCCTGCTATATTGGTGGCAACATGTGTGAATATTAACCCCAAAAGAATTACAAATCATTATGTGGTCGAAAACAAAAACTAACAATAATAAGCATATCAAATGATGTTGTGTAAGCATAAAATGCATAAGAAAATTCCCCGGTATATGCAGAACATAATAAAAGTACAAAACATCATGACTCTGCCCAA
>JASDQU010010680.1:232233-245365 GCA_032191745.1 Picea mariana
GATCAAATAAACAGTTCAGAAATTAGAATTTATGTTGTACTTTTAATTTAGTTTAGATTACTGTTATAATTAGTTAAAGACAGTTGAAGATTAGTTAATTTTCGGTTAGGATATGATGCGGTTTCAACCACTTTGAGAGGAGGAATTTATATAGAGATGCATTATGTTCTTTTATTGACTGAGTTAAAATCTGTCTGGAATTCATTTTATATGCTCCTTTCACATAGTTAATAAGAGTTACGTTAATTCATCCCTGATAGATGCTTTCACTATGATGGCCCTTTCCTTTTCTTTTTCTGTTGTTATATCATAATTATTTATAGTTGAAAGAAAGACTTACTTTGCCTCATTTTCTGCAAGTAATGTGATCCCTATTATGATCTCCTTTCTGTGGTTTTCACTTGACTCCATGCCCAATGGACTGTTTTCCTGTATCAACCCCCAACCTGATTAAACATCTTTTCTAGTAAGAAATCTGGCCTTCTTACTGTAATTATTGAATATTTCTAAGTTAAGAGCCCTTCGTTGTTGAGAGAACAGTCTCTGAGTGTATTAGGTCAGAAGTGCACTCAAAATAAATTTTCATGGTTTGGCTTGCTGCAACCCAAGTCAAGTTCTGAACAATAAATAACTTTTTCTTTTTAAAAATGTGCTAAGGCTTGGCTCTATTACAGCCTAGAGTCAACTCTTGTGACAACAGGCTGTAAGGTGTTCTTTTGTAGTTATGTCTTCCTCCTCTGTGAACTTGAGCATGTACTTAAGGGAGTCTCCAACTAGGAGAGCATTCATAGGATGAGGTAAAATAAGAGGGGAATACCTAGAAACCACTATGGAATCCATCCTATTTATAGGAAGATTAGCACCTGCCATTGGGTTGTGAACTGTAGGGGAACAAGGGGGAGGCTGAAACTTGATAGGTACAAATGTATCTTGGATTTTAAAAGAAAGAGGGAGCTTGGATGGAGAGATTTTAGTTTTCAAAGGAAGAGGCTAAGTCTTGGAAGAAGAACGTGTAGGGTCCAAGGGAAAAGAGGTTTACTCCTCTTTAGTCACAACAATTTTGATAGGAGGAGGAGTAGGAAAACCCAAGGTAGGAAAATATTGTAAGCTCTCAAGTATAAACTAGCTTACAACATCAGGAGAGGCAAGGGTTTCAAAACTTTCTTCTTTCAATTTGGGGCTAAAACAAGAGTATTCAACATGGAAATTTTCAAAATCCGAATTTCTATAAACTTCAACAGAGGGTAGAAAAGGAGAATTGAATATAGCTACTAGAGTTTTAAAAGTAGAATCATGCAAATGACCAGAAGTACCTGGTACAATAGCTGAAAATCCTTCTTGAGAAGATTTTCCTTTCTTTATAATCTTCTTTGGTTCAGCTTCAGGTGTTTCCAGAGGTAGATGTGGAGTAGAAATCGCATGTCTGCCTTTGGGAGCCACAACTAAAACGATGGAGTCGCCAGGTGCAAGCTCCAATATTCAATGTACTAATTTCTAATGCACCTTTAGAATCAATATTTCTTGTTCATTCAATCCCAGGGAAATGTCTTCAATTCGTTCCCCGACAATGGCACCAAGAATGTTAGCACTGAGAGTAACCCTCAGATTGCAAGAGGCTAAGCCTAGATTTCTTTGTTAAAATATTCTTATGATGAGTTTTTTCCATTTGACCTTTAATAATTCATTTATATTTACAAACCTTTTGATGGGTATTGGGCTTATCCTCTTGCAATCTGAGGGTGACTCTCAGTGCTAACACAACATTTCATAGAAACTTTACTACAACTGGTACTGTAACTGGTGTTGTAATTGGCATTGCAACTAGTGTTGCAACTAGCACGAAGGAACTAGCACTAAAAACCTAGGGTTTTTATGAGGAAACCCTAATATCTCAACTTCATAAATTTACAAATTTGATCCAAGGAAGAGATGCACCCTACTTAGGATACCTTCTTAGTGAGTTTAGTAAGTTATCAACGAGCTTGGCAAAGGGGGAAATTGAGGATCTTCCTTCTAATGATTAGACTGTTACAAAGGAAACCAACTCTCATACCATGTTGAAATTTTGGTATGCTTGTTTAACCATAGACAATGTCACATCATTGTCACCCAACCATAGGCATTCACATATTCCACCCCCAAGCACACTAACCTTTAATTAGAATAATTCTGACAAGCCTACTTTAAAACCAACATATAAACCCTAGCTTCTAATTGCAACAAAAACTCAAGACAAGTAGAGAGCTCCTTCTCCAAGGGTAGTGCATAAGAGAGAGAGTATCCATATCCACAGAACAAGTACCATACACAAATGCAACAACTACAACTACACTATTTTATCTCTCAAACTTGCACCATACTTAGAAAGAATATCACCAAGGGAGAGACCAATACCAAGAGATAATCATGCACCCGTATTCCTCCTTGTAGTTGTAGTTGCAGCTACACCTGCATCTCTCCACAAGACTTGTGCACTAATTGGGTGTACAAATGAGCTAAAACGTCCTCTATTTATATTAATATGTCTATTGATTTTTCTGGCTGGGCCGACCTGACTTTCTAATAATTATATTTTATGTTTATCTTTTTCCTGTGGAGTCGGCTTGTATTTCTAGAAGATAATATTCTAATATTATTTATTTTGCTAGGCTGACTTGTCTTCTAGGGTTTCCACACATCTATTTAATGGTTCACTTGCTTCCATAATATTTTATTCTAAGTCATAGGTCACACATGGAAGTTAATATCTCCCACAGCTACCAAAACATCAACAGATCATCTTGACATATTCACTCATGTAAATACATACCATGAATTTGATGACGGGATTTCACATCTTGAAAGGGGGATCCCTATCTTGGGTCAATCTATGGAATCTCCTTATGAAGCACCATCTTCCCTTCATGAATAATTTCCTGCCACTTCATCAGAACCCAAGTTTCAGTTGGATGATGTGATTGAGAGGATTTAAAATTTGAGGGTTGATGAGAACTCAACACCATCTCAATCAACTGAGCAACCTAGACCATCTCAGAAAGGTCCACCAAAATGGCTTACAAAAACACTTGAAAGTGTTCATTCTGATAAAATCTAAAATATAGGAACCAAATTTTCCTCAAAACAAGATGGAGGTAATGTAGATGATTCAAACTCATGTGATGTAAATAACATGGATGTTCATATGATTGTGAGTTGATTAATCTATCTACTAACCATGAACCAACTTCCTTTAAAGAAGTTGCTTCTCATGATGAATAGAAAGAAGCCATGCAAAAGGAATATGATTCTCTCATCAAGAATGGGACATGGAAGTTGGTGATCCTCCATTTGGAACCAAACCAATCAACTACAAGTGGGTATTCAAGAACAAGTACATTTCTGATGGCTCACTTGGCAAGCACAAAGCAAGGCTCGTGGAAAAAATATTTACATAGAAATGAGGTGTTTACTATGAGGAGAATTTCCCCCCCACAAAAAATGGGCTACCATCCGAAACTTTATTTCCATGGAAACACAAAATAGATGGAAAATTCATCAAATGGATGTGAAGATTGATTTCTTGAATGGAGACTTGAAAGAGAATGTGTTCATGTCTCAACCAGAAGGATTTGTTGTGAAGGGACAAGAACATAAGGTATGCAAGATCATCAAATCCTTATATGGCTTGAAACAAGCACCACCAACATGGTATGAAAAGTTGACCGACCATCTTCTGAAATTGAATTTCAAGCATTTCAATCTTGATGATGCAACTTTGTTTGTCAAGAGAGTTGGAAAAATTGTTGTATATCGTGTAGTATATGTAGATGATTTGTTGATAACAGGGAACAATGAGAGCTACATTTCATACATAAATAAAGAGTTGAAGAAAAGATTTGAAATGACAGCTTTGGGACATCTTCACTACTATTTGGGCATTGAGGTGATTCAAAATCCAAGGTACATATTCATCTCCCAAAATAAGTGAATTGGATAACTTTTGAACAAGTTTGGCATGACTGAGTGCAATCATGTTTCTACTCTAATGGAATAGAATTTGAAATTTACATCAAAAGAAGGGAATGAATATGAGGATGCAACCAAGTATATACATCTTGTGGTAGGTATTATATATCTTACTACCACCAGATGAGACATTTCATTTGTTGTTGGGATACTTTCCAGGTTCATGCAAAGGCCTTGTGAAGGACATTGGTCTGTTGCAAAAAGAGTTCTGAAATACCTTAAAGCAATTCAAGATTTTGGACTCATGTACTGTAAGGTGGATGACTTCAACCTAATCAGATATTTTGATTCAGACTTTGACAGAGATAAGAAAAATGGAGTATCAACTTTAGGCTATCTCATGAGTCTTGGATCAACAACTGTCTCATGTAGATCAACAAACAATCAGTTCCATTAGATTCCACAATAGAGGCATAATATGTGGCAGTTGTAGAAGAGACAAAGGAGATTGTGTGGCTCAGGAAAATAATTGAATATTTGTAGGAGAAATAAGTGAATTCTACTCCTCTTCTAGTTGAAAATAATTCTGCAATAAAGTTGGCCAAGAATCCTAGATTCCATGATCTAACCAAACACATCAACACAAAGTATCACCTGATTTGATATCATGTAGAGGCCGAGACTATTCCCTTAATACATTGTTCCACGAATGAGAAAATTACAGACATCTTCACCAAAGCGCTTGGAAGAGAAAAAATTGAGAAGTTCATAATGATGATTGGACTCACACACACCCCTTTAGATTAAGGGGGGGAATGTTGGACATGTAATCTTTGGGATTGTGGTCTTTGTAATAGTAATGTACATATGAAGCGTCATATGTGATAGGAAGAGTCATACATTGGAGAAGACCAACGATTGCATTTAATATATTTATTGAGCTTCATGCTAATGGAATAATCATCCTGTGGAGTTATGATTTATACCCACTTTTGGCCTGACAATGTGCCATCTCCTTGCATGGGTTGTTTCTGTAAAGCTAATGGCTTGGGATCTTCTCTTGAGGATTCTATTTCTCCAGTTGTCTTGGAGCATTATCCAACTTCTTTTTTGTCACATTCCAAACCTGCATAACAAGGTTTTTTCTCAACTTGTATGGGATTAGTCATTCCTTGTCCATTAACGCCAAGGCCCTTTCCATCAAAGCCCATATTGGTTAGCAACAATACCTCGAGTATGCTTCTCAAATTCACCAAAAGAATCATCTACATCTTGATGGGAAGAGAGAGAACATGGTGAATTACTTACAATGCATAACTTAGTCATGGTTTGTACATCTGCAGTAGAAGATGATCTTCTTTGCATGGTAGACTCTTCTTTCTCCTCCACTTCTTTACCATTTTGGAACTTTTACAACATCTTGTACTTGGATTGAAATTCAGGTTGCAATTCTTGAATGATTCCCATGAGAAATTATCCATGGAATAACAATTTGTCTTCCAACTTTGTTTCTCATCCTCACATAATTGCAATCTCCTTCTCAATTCAAAGTTTTCCTCTTGAATATGTCGGTTTATGTATTCAATCTCCTAAAGCCTTTCTTTCTTCAGATATTTTCCCATGGTTGTCCTTTTGCAACTAAGAAACCTGCTATGATACCAAACTTGATCCAAAATTAACACTAAATGCTTCATTCTACTAATTCATATTCATTTAACAAATTTATCAATTTCTCGCAATAGCGATTAAAAATTGACTTAATGAATTAAAACAAACCAGTACTGAAAAACAAAGACAATACTTAAAAATTTGATAATGGAGTTCACCCTCATGTTCTACGTCTTCGGGTCCACTTCAATCAACGAACTATTTTGTTATTTTTTCTCCCAAGAAGGGGTTGGTTATCTCGTTTACAAAAGGATGAAATCTTCTCCCATTAAGAGGGATCAATCTCCCAATAAGGGGCTTGCAAATTCTACCAATGAGGGGGCTTAATATCCCAACAAGGCACTTAAAAATTCTCCCAATGAGGGGCTCAATCTCCAAATAAGGGGCTTTACAAATTCTCCCAACAAGGGGCTTAATATCCTTTTTACAAAAATGGATAATGATTAAAAAAGACTAGCCTAAATGCTTATTCTTCTTTAAAGAGTTTATGAATACTCTTTTCTTTCTAAAGAGCAAAATTGCATATAGGTAATTTAATAGTTTTTCATTGTTGAGAACTACCTCAACATTCCAAGGAGAGATTAACTCTCTAGCTCCACTAAATTAGGATTTGGGCACAATTCAAGGGATGAGTTAAAGAAAAAACTCAACTATGCCCATGAAAACCTCAACATTTCCCTTAGATTAGGAAACTATAGGGTTGCATAGCTCTCTCATTAGCATTAGTTTCCTATTACAATAAAATAATTTATTTTTTTTCCCAAGTGAGAAAATCTATCATAACTTAGAATGTCAAACCAGCAATGAGAACAATCATCACTGACTCATCACCGTTATTCAAGGAAAACCACGACACCTGAAATAACTCGTTGATGGTCTGTAAGGGAGTGAAATTTCAGTCCTATTAGATACCTCTGGGTCTTGAGCTTTTAACAATAAAATGAATATTACAAGAGAACTTAAGTACAAAATATGAAAATATGTGTTAATTATTTTATTTTATTTTTTTCATTTCCATCCATTTGGCCAAAACTTCAATGAGCCTTATCTTTCGTGTACGAAGTCCATTTGACCCTATTCAACTTGCATCAAAAAGCTCTTTACGATCTCATCTCTTCGTTGTGTTGGAAACTTCGGATGAAATGGGAAATCCTCTGAATTTATCTAATGTGAAGATCCTCAGATCCTCCTGGACTGCGTTGTGTTATTTTCTTCTTATTTTCCAATACGTTGTATAATCTCACGACTTTGGATCTAAAAACCGCAAGGTGAGAGGTATAGGACTATCAGATGGTGTCAAATCCACAGAATGCAAGTGGAATGAAACCTTGACCACAAATGCTATGTCAAATGTGAATTCATCAAACATTTGTACTAAACATTTGTACTAGTGAAATTTATCTAAAATGATTTTTAGAATTTATGATTTTTATGAATTTTATCGAACTTTATCTAAAATAATTTTACTGAATTTTATCTAAAATGATTTTTAGAATCTATGTTTTTTAAGAATTTTATGGAATTTTATCTAAAATGATTTTTAGAATTTATGATTTTTATGAATTTTATCTAACTTTATCTAAAATAATTTTACTGAATTTTATCTAAAATGATTTTTAGAATCTATGTTTTTTAAGAATTCTATCTAATTTTATCTAAAATGATTTTTAGAATTTATGTTTTTTAAGAATTTTACCGAACTTTATCTAAAATGATTTTACTGAATTTTATCTAAAATGATTTTTAGAATATATGTTTTTTAAAAATTCTACGGAACTTTATCTAAAATGATTTTTTGAATTTCTGTTTTTTAAGAATTTTACTGAACTTTATCTAAAATGATTCCACTAAATTTTATCTAAAATGATTTTTAGAAACTATGTTTTTAAGAATTCTACCAAACTTTATCTAAAATGAATTTTAGAATTTATGTTTTTTAAGAATTTTACCTAACTTTATCTAAAATGATTTTTAGAATCTATGTTTTTTAAGAATTTTACTGAACTTTATTTAAAATGATTTTTAGAATCTATGTTTTTTAAGAATTCTACTTTAACTAAAATGACTTTATCTAAAATGATTTTTAGAATCTATGTTTTTTAAGAATTTTAGGGAACTTTATCTAAAATGATTTTTAGAATCTATGTTTTTTAAGAATTTTAGGGAACTTTATCTAAAATGATTTTTAGAATCTATGTTTTTTAAGAATTCTACCGAACTTTATCTAAAATGGATTTTAGAATTTATGTTTTTTAAGAATTTTACCAAACTTTATCTAAAACTATTTTTAGAATCTATGCTTTTTAATAATTCTACCGAACTTTAACTAAAATTACTTTATCTTAAATAATTTTTAGAATCTATGTTTTTTATAATAGTGGATGAAGTGAATGGTTTTATTACAAAAAAATACAAGTGGATTTGTGGCTTAGAATTTTACAGAACTTTATCTAAAATGATTTTTAGAATCTATGTTTTTTAAGAATTCTACCTAACTTTATCTAAAATGATTTTTAGAATTTATGTTTTTTAAGGATTCTACCCAACTTTAGAATTTTACTGAACTTTATCTAAAATGATTTTTAGAATTTATGTTTTTTAAGAATTTTACCGAACTTTAACTAAAATGACTTTATCTAAAATGATTTTTAGAATCTATGTTTTTTAAGAATTCTACAAAACTTTATCTACAATGATTTTTAGAATCTATATTTTTTAAGAATTCTACGTAACTTTATCTACAATGATTTTTAGAATCTATGTTTTTTAGAATTCTACCAAACTTTATCTAAAATGATTTTTAGAATCTATGATTTACTTTATCTAAAATAATTTTTAGAATCTATGTTTTTATTAGAGTTCTAAAATGATTTTTAGAATCTACGTTTTTTTAGATTTCTAGCAAACTTTATCTAAAATGATTTTTAGAATCTATGTTTTTATTAGAGTTCTAAAATGATTTTTAGAATCTACGTTTTTTTAGATTTCTAGCAAACTTTATCTAAAATGATTTTTAGAATCTATGTTTTTTTAGAATTCTACACACTTTATCTAAAATGATTTTTAGAATCTATGTTTTACTTTATCTAAAATGATTTTTAGAATCTATGTTGTTTTACAATTCTAAAATGATTTTTAGAATCTATGTTTTTTTAGAATTCTACCGAACTTTATCTAAAATGATTTTTAGAATCTATGTTTTTTAAAATTCTTCAGAAATTTATCTAAAATGAGAACTTTATCTAAAATGATTTTTAGAATTTATGTTTTACTTTATCTAAAATGATTTTTAGAATCTATGTTTTTTTAAAATTCTACATAACTTTATCTAAAATGATTTTTAGAATCTATGTTTTTTAGAATTCTACTTAACTTTATTTAAAATGATTTTTAGAATCTATGTTTTACTTTATCTAAAATGATTTTTAGAATCTATGTTTTTTTAGAATTCTAAAATGATTTTTAGAATCTATGTTGTTTTAGAATTCTAAAATTATTTTTAAAATCTATGTTTTTTTAGATTTTTACCGAACTTTATCTAAATGATTTTTAGAATCTATGTTTTTTAAAATTTTACAGAAATTTATCTAAAATGAAAACTTTATCTAAAAATCAACTTTATTTAAAATGATTTTTAGAATCTATGTTTTACTTTATCTAAAATGATTTTTAGAATCTATGTTTTTTTTTTAAATTCTATCTAACTTTATCTAAAATGATTTTTAGAATCTATGTTTTTTAGAATTCTACTGAACTTTATCTAAAATGATTTTTAGAATTTATGTTTTACTTTATTTAAAATAATTTTTAGAATCTATGTTTTTTTAGAATTCTAAAATGATTTTTAGAATCTATGTTTTTTTAGAATTCTAAAATGATTTTAAGAATTTATGTTTTTTTAGAATTCTACAGAGCTTTATCTAAAATGATTTTAAGAATCTATGTTTTTTTATCTACAGAACTTTATCTAAAATGATTTTTAGAATCTATGTTTTTTAGAATTCTACCAAATTTTATTTAAAATGAGAACTTTATCTAAAAATCAACTTTATCTAAAATGATTTTTAGAGTTTATTTTTTTTTAGAATTCTACCTAATTTTATCTAAAATGATTTTTAGAATCTATGTTTTTTTGGAATTCTACTGAACTTTATCTAAAATGATTTTTAGAATTTTTTTTTTTTAAATTCTACTAAATTTTATCTAAAATAATTTTTAGAATCTATATTTTATTAGAATTCTACAGAACTACATCTATAATGATTTTTAGAATCTATATTTTGCTTCAAAAACTTCTAATACTTTTTCCTTTTACCAAACTTTCTCTATTGCGAAACTTTATCTAAAATTATTTTTAAGATATATGGTTTGCTTCAAAGTTTTCTAATACCTTTCCCTCCAAAATGGAAAAACATAACGAATAGATGAGAGCAGGGAAATAGAATGTCTATTTAATAAATCATCAAATGAAGTAGGGAATGAAAATCCAAAATTGTATTGAGGCATTGGGATTCATTAAAAAATTCAAATTATTAATTGTGCACATAAAAGAAGATTTTCTTGGAGGTTGAGAAGTGTGCAATATCGGTCATAACTTTTGACAACTGTTAAAAAAACAGACTGGGAAATCGTGTAGTTACGGTGGAGGAGTTTGTAGTGATGGTGTTTGGAATGCGAGGGAAAGCGATTAGAGAAGAGGCATTGCAAATTTTACCCAGCCGTTAACAACGATGAAGCCCTGAGTCAATACAATTAAATTGAAAAATAAATAAACAAATTTGAAAATCGATGTCATAGTTGTTTTGGGATCGTGGGAGAGGCGGAAGAGGATTATTCGTTGGGCTGGAAGGGAGACACAGATTGTCAAACTTTATTTAAAATTATTTTTAAGATCTATGTTTTTCTTCAAAGGTTTTTAATATCTTTCCCTCCAAAATGGAAAAACATAGTTACTTAAAAATGGTAAAATTCTTAAAAATCATTTTAAGATCTATGTTTTGTTTCAAAGGTTTTTATTATTTTTTCTTCAAAATGATTGAAAAACATAATTACTTAAAATAGATAAAACTCTTAAAAAACTTTATGTAAAATGATTTAAAATTTTGTCAAACTTTATGTAAAATGATTTATAAGATCTATGTTTTGTTTCAAAGGTTTCTAATACCTTTCCCTTCAAAATGATTGAAAAACATAGTTACTTTAAAATGGTAAAATTCTTAAATTCTTAAAAATGATTTTTAAGATCTATGTTTTGCTTCAAAGGTTTCTATTACCTTTTCTTTAAAATGGTTGCAAAACATAGTTACTTTAAAAAGGTTAAATTCTTAAAAGGATTTTTAAGATATATGTTTTGTTTTAACGGTTTGCAATACCTTTCGCCAAAAAGTTTGTAAATAATTGTTGTAGCCTTATGGAAGTGAAGGTTTGTAAGTGGTAAGATGTGATTTACATTCATCATTGATTATCAATGAAGTCAAAGAAGAAGTCTAGTTGAATGGAAGTGAAGGTTTGTAAGTGGTAAGATGTGATTTGCATTCACCATTGATTATCAATGAATTCAAAGAAGAAGTCTAGTTGAAGATTTCATGTACCAAATATTTTAATAAAAATATTATTTTGTTATGGTGAATGTGTCCTAGTCCTGTCCTGAAATGGAATAAGGAGTTTAAGGAGTTTCTTGTGTTTATGTGCATGTCCTCATGTGTGATCATAGGTGATTTTAGGGGCGAAATTTTGTCGATGGGAGAAATTAAGAGGTTTGGAATTTTGGTTGGGCGAATTGTTTACATAAGGAGGTTTTTTGGATTTACCTATATATAGCCCCAAATTTATTTTCAAAAATATATATATATATATAACCCTTAGCCCACATATATTGTGGAGGGAAGAGCATGGAAATCCATTTTCGCCCCTTAAAATTCGAACCAAATCCCCCCATTTTCTGGTAATGGAAACGATTTAGAGGTTTTTCGCCCCCATTTTCTAGTAATGGAAACGATTCAGAGGTATTTTCCCCTAGTTTTATGGTACTGACAACGATTCATAGGTATTTTTCCATGGGTTCCCTCAAATCACGAGTGGAGAGGCCCCACAGTTATCTTACCTTACGTATTTTCCCCTAGTTTTATGGTACTAGCAACGATTCATAGGTATTTTTCCATGGGTTCCCTCAAATCAGGAGTGGAGAGGCCCCGCAGTTATCTTACCTTACCTACATTGAAGGGCGAGTGGAAACAATGAAGAGCAGGGACAAATACACTATCACATTGTATGGAGAAACGAAGTCTAAATTGTTGGGTATGAAGAGACATAAGAGAATACAGTTCTCCCCTGCAATGTCCTTAATGAGACTAAAAAAGCAGGTTGAACCCTTTATTTGATAATGTTATGCAGTTATGAACAACTCTATCATCTATGATAGGTTACGAAAAATGTTTCGTATTGAAGATTTAGAGATTTTTCACAGTTCAATGACATTATCAATGTGATTTTCTCGTCACCACCATTAGTTGATGGCATGGTAGCATTGCTTTTGGATAGGACTCTACATTTGGGGGAGAATGCAACATGGAAAGACAAAGGCTGGTGTTGGTGGGATAGGTTCCGTTCATTCAAAAATGATCCTAGAAGTGAAGAGTTTTATTCTCTTCCTCTAAACTTGACCAAGTTTTTCCCATCTGTCTAAGGATGAAACTGTATTTATTTGAGGTGGGGTCTTTGTTTTATCAATATCCTTTGTGCATTTGGAGATTAATTATGTATTCATTGGGCTAGAATGTCTTCAATACAGATTGAGACAACTTCATAGTATGAAGTCTAAGATGTCCATATTTTATATCTAACACTTGGATAGGGAACCGCTTCCACAAATTGTCTCAAATGGATACCTTTGTGCCCTAGTCAATCATTTTCAGAACACTTCAAGATCACCACTCCTGGCAAGCATCAAAAGGAGAATTATGAAAGGAAAAGTACATTTCAAAGTAGTCAATATGTTATCTTGACTCCAATTCAAAAGTGGCATGTTGTGCATAGAGTAGTTTATTTTTGTAAGTACTTTTCAAGATGCAACATAATGTTTTTGTTGTTGGTACTTCAAATTGAGCCAATGGATATTTATCTAGATCACATGAGTCATATGGAGGCATTTTATAGTAATGATATTTGAAGCCCTCTTCTAGGGGTATTAGTAGGAACTAACACAGTACAATTGCTTTCTAATTTTCTCCATTTGTAATGTGAGAACTATTAGTTATTCATTCCACGTGTTTAAAATATAATTTTTTTTGGTAAACAATGTTTAAAATATAATTTTTTTGGTAAACAATGTTTGCCTTTAAAATAAAGACTTAGCTTTGTTGACATGGCACTTGAGGCTTATCATAACTTTAGCTTCATGATTTTATTCCAAAATGAATGAATGGAAATTATTGCAGAAAAAATTAGATGACATTGGAAAAGTAACGAAAAATGCTACTTCGGCTTTTCAGATGGTTTTCCATGCATGTATCAAGGATTT
>JASDQU010010680.1:268360-316600 GCA_032191745.1 Picea mariana
TTGGTTGGGTTTGTGTTTTTATCCCTGTGGCCTTGAGTATGGTGGCAAGAAAGTTCCTTCAGTCTTTGGCATAGAGATCCACACTTGATCCATGAACTGAACCTTTGTCTGAGCATACAAACAGGATCTATACCTATTGTGGTTATTGTGCTATCTTCAGAGGTAGGTTGCTGTACCAGGTATGCTTCCTACTTATCTCCTTTAGATTTGGATCTGATTTGATTACAGAATTGTTTAATATAGTAAGCATTGTATAGATCTAAAGATATGTTTATTGTGAAATGATTAGGCAGAGTTTTAGATCTGAAATCTTTGTTTAATCATATAGATCTACTGTTGTATTCAGATCTGTTCATTGCTACCTTTAATCATATAGATCTACTGTTGTATTCAGATTTGTTCATTGCTACCTTAGATCTGAGTTATATTCATATGGGATCTGAGTTTTTTCTCTTATGCTACTACTGTCTTTTATAGATCTACCTCCTATGTGTTTTATCTCTGATTGAGCTACAGATCTAAGTTGTTTTAGTTATTGCAATTTAAAAGAGACTACTATTTTGCAATTTTACCCTAAAACTAACAGAACCGAGACACAAAGATTGGGTTGTTGCCAAAAATGTGCTTAGGTATTTGAGAGGGTCCATTGCATTTGGACTCAAATACTCTTCTAGTGGTGGAGTGTTGCTTCATGGGTATGTTGATTCAGATTGGGCTAGAAGCTCAGTGGACCGAAAGAGTACTTCGGGTTACTGTTTCAGCTTAGGTTCTGCCATGATATCTTGGTCCAGCAGGAAACAGAGTTCAATTGCGCAGAGTACAGCAAAAGCAGAGTATGTAGCAGCCAGTGTTGCAAGCAAAGAAGCAGTATGGCTGAGAAAACTATTGTCCGGATTGTTTCAAGAGAGGCTAGAAACAACAGTTATCCATTGTGATAACCAGGGTTGTTTGAAGCTCACAGAGAACCCAGTGTTCCATGACAGGTCCAAGCGTATTGAGATGAAATACCACTATATCAGAGACATGGTCCAAAAAGGTGCCATCAAATTACAGTACATTCGTATTGATGAGCAAACAACAGACATTTTGATTAAGCCTCTGTCCTTTGGAAAATTTGTGCACTTCCGGGACAAGCTTGGTGTAGTTAAGAATGTCTCCCTCGCTGAGAGGGAGTGTTAAAGTTTGCAGCAGAGTGAGTCATTCTCCAAGACTGCCTTGTGTAGGCTAAGTTGAGACTTGGAGAAGGGCCTTATCTGAGACAAGGCAAAAAGTCTTGTGAGCTTTGTATAAGCAAAATCCAAGACAACAATATATTGTTGATCAGTCTTATTTGTGACAAGACTAAGTGACCTCATGTGTTGAGGTATTGCCTTGTGTAGGAAAAAGTGATGTGTGAGGTTCTCCTAGGCCAAGCAATTGACCATGAGTGGAGAACTAGATAGTCACATCCCGAGACAAATGATCTTTCTTATACGTGAGATGCAAATGATGTATATATGATGAGCTAGTATGATGGCACGTGAGACCATCGCTGCCATGAAAGACTTGTGATTGTTGGAAGAAAGAAGAAGAGTCGATCATGTAGAAAAGTCGAGTTGCAAAGATGAGTTGCAAGTCGGGTTGCAAAAGTCGAATCATGCAAAGACGAATTGTCAAAGAGTTGAGCTGTCAAGTTCGAGTTGTCAAAGTCTAGTCATGCAAACTCAGTTGCAAAGCAAAGTCGAGTTGTCAAGTAGTCTACATGTAAAGTAGATTTAGTAAGTTAAGTTACAAAGACGAGTTGACAAAGTCTGCATGTAAAGTCGAGTTGGTAAGTTGAGTACTAAGACAAGTTATCTTAGTTAAGTCAAGTGGACAAAGTCTACATGTAAAATCGAGTTGGTAAGTTAAGTTACAAAGACGAGTTGACAAATTCTACATGTAAAGTCGAGTTGGTAAGTTGAGATACTAAGATGAGTTATCTTAGTTAATTCAAGTGATGAAGACGAGTTCCATAGCGAGTTATGGAGAAACAATTTTTATTAATAGAACTCTTGAGCGCTTGACAAAGTGATATTGAATACTCGTTGAAGACACGGCAAAGAAGGAAGCTATGCTGCTCGTGAGATCTTTGCAGCAAGGACAGTTTGCTTTCAGGTTTCGGGCTGCGAACTTCCACCAGAATTTGAGCTAGCTTTAAAGCTAGATCTGGACAGAAAACTCTCATGGTTGTAAGCCTGTGTGGCCGTGGTAAATTTGTATCTGCTCCTAGCTCATTCATTCGCTAATAAGAATGATCATTTGCTGGTTTTTTTCCCTCAAGCTTGAGAGGGTTTTTCCAGGGTAAAATCCTTATGTAATCGTGCATGCTTCTATTCTATTTCTGTTCTTGTATCTCTGCATATTCACTGTGAATAAATTATAAATCAGCAAGAAGTATTTTTTAAGAAATATTACAGATCTGAACTATATTTAAATTTCAACACCCTGGAGAATCGAGGTAGAGGCAAAGGGTGATGAGGATCCCAATATAAGCGATGGTGGAACATTTCTTGTCATTTATCTTTGTCATTTAAATGTTCTTGCCCATTTATTCATAATGCTTTCTTTCAAAGTTTTAATATAGGGTGCTATTTATAAAATAGCACATTATATATATATATATCGTGTTTTCCTGTTTCCAAATTTTTTAGGGGTCATGTTTCCAGCACATTTATGTTTTGGAAATTCATACTCGTTTCCCCACATCCTGCAACTTAGGTCTTAATGATTCCAACTAGGTCGGTAACCCCAATGATCAAAAGTCTACTACAAGTTGTGTTTTCAACCTTGGTTCAAGACCTATTACCTGGTCATGAAAGAAACAAAATGCCCTTTCTGTTTCTTCAACAGAAATAGAGTGTCGAGTTGTGATCTGCGCAAGTCAAAGATCCCTTTAGCTAATACAAATCTTTTATGAGTTTGGTTTCCAGTAACAGCATCTAACCACCCAATGGTGTGACAGTCAGGGTGCCATCCAGCTTGCTCGGAATCCAGTTCAACATCTACATAACAAACACATTGAGCTACACATGCACTCCACTCTAAAGCTTCTTCAAGATCGAGTCCTTGAAGTGCTTTATCACTGAATGGATGATCCAATCACTGACATTTTCATAAAGCCCCTAATAGAAGCCAAGTTCTTAAAGCTTTAGTCTATGTTAGGTAGTGCAAGAAGTCGTCATTAATGACGAATAGGATCTAATGCCTCCTTGTGTTTTTGTCACTTTTGTAAATCCTTCAACTCTATCCCAAGTTGTTCTGGGGGGGTATGTTAGGATATTTTGACGCTAGGAACTAGCTTAAGTTCAACTTGGTCTAATGTGATTTTATGTTTATTGTTCTTCTAGTGTGTTTCTTTAATGTGCTTTTGTACTAGAGACTCACCTTTTTTGGACCTTGAACAACTTCCCTAAGCCTTCCAACAGGCTTCTTGCTGCTCATTTCCATAGGCCTGCATAAGTAATAATAAAATATTAGGTCCAACAGGTGTTTTCGATGTGGATTGCAATTTTAAAGAAAGTTAAGAACCAACCTGTTTTTGTTAGCTCTTGAGGGTTTAGTACCCTGCTTGAATTTAGAAAAGGTTGATTCTCGACCATCAGAGCGCACTTTCTGAAGCTCTTCAAATGGAATGTCTGCAAGATGCTCTTGTAACTCCTAAAAATAGAATGAAAACAACATCAAAAATCACAAGAAAATACTATTAAGGAACTTAACACTTCCTAGAGGATTGAGGGAAGTTTGTATTAGCATAGTTGAGCCATGGAAAGTGGACACAAGAAAAATGATTTACCTCTTCTTCCGAATCAACATCTTGATTTTCTTCATCTGAAAGGTTATTTCTATTCTCTTCTTCTGATACAGAATCTTCACTATCTTTGTCTGAAGCAAATTGTTGAGCTTCATCGTCATCCTTCATTCTCAGTGTATAGTCATGTCCCATCAACTTCGTATTCCTTTTTTTCATTGCTTTGAATTTCTACCTATTACCTGTAGATGAACAAAAACATATAGATTCAATATCTAAATTCAATGTATCTTCTAGTTGTGACAAATAAGAGAGATTACCTTTGCTATGAATGAAAGATACACATATCGCCCATTGTGACCAATTTGGTCTATAATACTGTAAACAAACAGAATTTTATCATTCTTTTTTCATTTATCCATATTCTTTACAACATAAATTGCATTTTTCTTTACAATATCATTGATTCACAGAATGGAGTACATCAATGTACCGAGGCATGAACATGAGGATTACCCCTCCCAACATAGTCAAGGAGAGCCAGGATATCCACATTGGCACTATTTATGATTGTTACAGTTTTCTTGACACATTTTACTTTTCTAGAATAATTTGAACTCTATTGCCACTTTGCTTCAACACTTTTCTGGGGATTGAATTGTCTTTATTTATAAAGATCTAGGCATTTTCACCCTTGTTTTCAAGGACTGCACATTTCCCCCTATTTCTTCCTTCATGCTCTTTTGGAGTCTCTCTCTCTTATTTGCCTTTTTCCCCTGTCAGACATCCTAGTATGCACATGAATGATGAAATGCCCCAAAAACTGAAATTGCACATGGAAACATGAGAGAAGAGAACAGGGACACAAGTTTTCAACTATACATACATTGTACATAAATTGATATTATACAGTACAAAGTTGTGCCAAATTAGGCAATAAGATAAGATTGCCCTGAGGATAAAAATAATCCTCGGAGAAAAAAGATAATCTATGTTTCATTATACAAAATTATGCTCATGCAATTGCCAATTATATATACTGGATAAAAATACAATGAATCATAGTCAAAATTAGGCCTATGTCACACCATCTCCTCCCTGCTAAAAGAAGATTGTCTCTCATTTCTGTTGCAGATTTGGAAAGGTCTTCTCGAAGATGGACTCGGTGAGTCACTTGTCTTTTAAGGCAAGGTGCCTTCACGTCCAACCAAATAGGTAGTAGTCTGCATCGTCCTCATAGTCCTTATGTTGACATCAAGCAAAGATATCCTCATTAAGAGGAAACTGAATCTCTAGTATCCTGTCTTGAGAATGGAACACTTCATCTTCCAATACTGTTGATTTATATATCTTAAGTTGACTAACAAAATTGTCCACATTATGTATGCCAGGAAGAACTGGAAGAACTAAGTGAAGGGCATTAAACCCAACAGTATCTGTGATGCTATAGGGAACATATCGACTGGGCTTTAACTTGTGATGTTGTTGCCACTTGAAATGTTACTTCTCCAAGTGTAAAGTTTAAACATACCCTGCCACCAGCCTGGAAGTTATATGGGACCTGATGTTTATCTTGCAATGCATCATACTTGGCTTGTATTTGAAAAAAAATATCCACAACTTTGGTATGTTCTTTGGCAATATGCTCCACAATAGAACTAGCTCCGTCCTGCTCTTTTTATTGATGAGATGTAGACAGAGCAGACATAATAACTAGAACCTCATATGGAGTAAGAGGGTGAAAACAATAGTGCCACTAAAGGATGATAATGTATTGAAGCATGGGTTACTCTGTTGCACCTATGTTGAAGCACATGGAGATATTGGTCCCATTGTTTACCAGACGATAATGGATCTACAGTGAATGCACCAATGTACTGTACAGTGTAAACTAGCTCAGTGTGACCATTGCCTTATGGATGAAATGAAGTAGAACACTGCAGTTTACAACCAAAAATTCTCCACAAAAGTCGCAAAAAACAAAAATCAAGAGTGATAATCTAAACCAATGGTGAGTGGGGGGCCAAAGTGTGTACCAGCATGCCACATGACTAAATCTTTAGGGATATCATCTGCATTTAATGTCATATTACAGGGAATGAAAATGGTCATTTTCAAAAAACGTCCGACTACCACAAAAATGCAATCATGGTCTGACTGAGTGATGGAAATCTGTCCATGAAATCCATGGAGATAAACTCTCATGAGCAAGAGGGAATAGAAGTGGTTGATACAAGCTAACTTTCTAGTTAGACAGCTTGGATGTGCTGCAAAGTGAACAATTGCAAACGAAGCCATCAACAATCTTCTGCAAAAATGGCCAGTGAAAATAGCAATGAAGATGTTATAGTGTCGTATAACACCAAAATGTCCCTCGTAAGAAGGATAAGACTCTTTTAGAAGAAGCTCGTGAACTACGCTTGAAGATGCACAAAGTTGATCAAACTTGTAAAGCAAACTATCCTTTAGAGTGTCATTTGGTGCACTATGGAGTACCTACACATATAAAAGGTAATTGTTGCAGAAGTAAAAGGAAACTATGGTGAATGGTGAGATTAACATATTTGTGCAGTAAAAAGCGCTCTGGTGCCTGAAACCCTAGCGATCTAGGCACCCCTAATTTCTCCATGGATTTGACTATTGGAGGGGGTGGCTCCTCCCCCGCCGCCTGTTTATGAAGTAGATGCCTTCTGAGCTCTACTCTCCTCATTGAGAAGATCTATGAAAAGCCCTACTTCGAGATTTGTTAAAAGGTTGAATGAGATCCCAGAAATTCCCCTTCCGCCTTCTAATGTTCATCAAATGGCTTTGAAATTAGTGGATCGGTCGTTGGTTGGCTAGTTCACTGGTGTTTGGCCCTCCCCTCGGACCATGGTGATTTCGATTCAGAAGAACTGGATAGGACTAATAAAAGCTAAGCTCTCTCATTACTTTTGCGGCAGAGGTTTTTATGCATTGTTTTTTGAAACTAAGGAAGACAAGGATTTAATCTTTAGAAGCAGCGCTTATTTCTATGGCACAAAGGGTTTATATTTGAACAGATGGACCCCAAATTTTAATCTTGAAAATGATATCCCTTCTGCCATCCTTGTTTGGGTTCATCTTCCTCATCTCCAGCTTAATTGTTGGAATGATGATGTTTTGCGAAGTATCGAGAATACTCTGGGTACATATATTGACAAAGTTGAGCCAAGAGATAACATGTGTGCATGTGCTCTTATATGCGTATAAGTTGAATTGGAAAAAGGTTTACCATAAGCAATCCAACATTCTTTGAATGACTGGAAGCACATCCAGATTCCAACCTATGGATTACAAACAACTTCCTTTTAAAGGAAAACAATGTCATGAATATGGTCATTTTGCAAAAAATTGACCTAAGAACTCAGTCATGGAGCAAGGGCCTCAAGAAAAAGACAATCAGTGGCAACAAGTAAGGAAGAAGAAGCCCAACAACAAGCAAACAAACAATGCAGCATAGTCTAAGTACCCTCATCAGGAGTAGTCATGCAACCCTTTGGATCAAAGAAAGTTTCTAAACAATCAACCATGGCAAGCACATCTAAAGATCCAATAATTGGAACCAAAGGAAATTCTTCAAAGAGACCTCATGGAGCGGCAGCTAGTCCAAATCGAAATTGGTATCAAATTCTCGCAGATGGAGACAATGTACCTCCCTCGAAAATAGTAGGAATTCCCATGTTCAACACCAGATCTACTATAATCCCTCCAATTCTGGAAGATAATCCAAATTTTGTTCCATCACCTACAACGGAAAGCAACATCCCCCACTAAGACGAGGATTTCCCTAACTCCCCGAGTAAAAATCCTTTTTCTACTAGTGTTGATCCTAGCTTTCAGCATGTGGAGGATGGGGGATCCAATGAGGAAGGAAGAGTAGGTCACAAAAGGTAAATCCCAAAAAAGAGTGCATAGAAAGCCCCACAAAGAAAAAAGAAAGGAAATAGCCGGAAAAGAGAAAGAGCTAGTCAGTAGACTATTATGGATAGGATATACCCTAAACTCCTAAGAAACAAAAGGAATCAAAGTGGCACTAACCCACCCTAAGGTGGGACCTGTTACCCCCTCTCACCTAGGGGTAACTAGAGGAGATCATTCTTCTTGATCCACATTGCAGACAGTGATGCCAAAGATGATCAACATTCTCCACAAACAGCAGCCCCTCAAATGCCTCTCCCTCATCATTGCTCAGCTCATTCACTTGATCAGTCGGTTCATCCAATGATGGTGGTCCAGAAAACACGAGGTACATCAATCATTGTTTCATACAAAGTGTACATTTAATGCATTGGGTATTTAGGTGAGGATCATGGGTTGAAGTGAGATAATGATTCATGATGCTTGGAAGTTATGCGTTTTGCCTTGTTTCACCTTGGTGGCCATCTTACGTGTCCTAGTCAAGTGTTGTCACTCTTGGGGAATAGGGGCACTTTTGGGAGGCCTTGATAGGGGTAACGTACCATTCCTTTCCATACTTAACATTTTTCATCTTGATTCCTTCCGTTATCCTATCTTTTGGAAGTGGTTGTTACATGTATCCCAAAAAGGTCCATACCTTCATCCTCCTATGTGAAGAAGGGGCTTGAATGCCTGAGGTTGATGCAGTTAGTAAATAAAAGAATAAAATAAAAAGCATGTTATAAAAAAGAATAATGGGATATGAATGATAAGTGAAAAGCCAAAATCAGCTTGAGCTCTACCCCCTCGCTATGAGGCATCTATGATGATGAGTTGGCACCTTGGATGAGGGGATGTGACCTTCTTGATGAGGCGGCATGACTTTTGAGATACTTTGCACCTTTTGGGGATGGACATGATGTTTGCAGCCTTTTGTACCACATTAGAGGATGACGCCACCTCTTTGGAGCTTCCTACACCCACACATGTGGTCTTTCAAGAGGACATTCTTCATGTTTTAGCATTGTAGCTTTATTTTGAAGGCATTTTGGGGGTTGGTCTAAGACCTATCCACCTTGTATCATGGATTCTTATGTTTTAGGGGCTTCTTAGAGAGATGGAGCACTTGGTTTCCTCATATATATAGAGGGAGTTACCTTTTATAAATCATAACACAACTTGTGGAGAACCATTACTACACTTGTCTTCTATCTTTCTCTTTCACTATGGATGACTTATGTGCCCTCTCTTGGAGATGATCTTGTGGATGCTTTTCAAGTTTGATGGAAGATTTCTTGGCTAGGGTTTTCATGGTGATCACTGATTTATCTAGTAAGTGCTCTTCTTAAGTCTATGATGGTTTATTTCTTGATGTATTAAGTGAATGTCTTATCAAAGTGGTGATATTACATGTTATCTTGTATTTTTCTTGAATAAACCTTGTCATTGAAACCATAAGAAGGTTTGTAGTGGACTACCTTCCCTTGTAATCATCTTGTTGAAGCTTGCTAAAGGACATAAAGGTATTTCTAGGTTTTGTAGTGGTCTACCCTAGTTCTGTTCTTGTAGGTTAAATTTATGGGATTTGTAGTGGACTACCCTAGGGTTTTATCCAAGATCCATCTTGATCTCTTTGCCAAAGATTGCTAGAAGACATAGGACGACCTCTTAGAGTTTGTAGTGGACTACCCTGATTTGCCATTCTAAAGGATTAATACCTAGGGTTTGTAGTGGACTACCTTGATTTGCCATTCTAAAGGATTAATACCTAGGGTTTGTAGTGGACTACCCTAGGGTTTAGTTCTTAGGTATTTCTTTTGCTTTTGCTCTCGAATAAAGTGCATCATTTGATTCCATATGCCCAAGGAAACTAGAGGACACTAGTCTTTCTCCCTTGCAAGTGACTTTAAACCCTAATTTCCCTTCTCCTTTAATGTTTTATGGTTAGATTAGGTTTATTTGCAAACTCCTCTCAAATTTCAGCCATTTCTAGCTTGACTTCTAGGGTTTATTGGCATCTTTCACCCTTAAGATACATCTTGACATCTTTATTTGCATTACTGTTATAATTTCCAGCCCTATAGGGCTTGACGTCTTGGGTGTTCTATAGCTGTTATGTGCCAACTTTCATTTCAGCAAGCATTTGTTATTAAAACCCTAGTTTTAGCTTGCATTTTCAGCCCTCTTTCATTGCATGATTACTTGTTTTAAGGGCTGTTATATTTCTGTTTTTGTAACTTGTCATATTGATGAAGTAATCATTGTGAATACAAGTTTTATAATAGTTGTAGTTTCCTTATTGATTTTTAGTGCTTGGGGTATATCTTTGACTTGTTTTGACTTGCTAGATATCATCTATTGCCATGGATACTTCATTTATGCAAATCTGGAAACTACTTCACTAAACCACTTTATACTTGCTTTGACAACCTTGACCTAAGTGGTGATATGATTAAAGTGACCAATATAGGAGGCCGTAGACTTGACTTGCCTTGCTATAGGATTCCTTGAGGTTACTAGGGAATCCTCCCTTGTGTTGGATTTCATCCTTCACTAAAACGAGGGAAGTAATTGCTAAGGTGACAGTGACAACACTTCCAATGTTGCACTTGTCTTACCCCTTGTGAAAGGCTTTGCACAAAGGTGCTAGATTGTGTGATGACGGGACCCATAAACCCCCAAGTAAATGATGAATATTGTCTCCTGGAATTGTAGGGGATTGGGAAGCAAATATAGATCTGAATCAGTAATGGATTTAATCAAGACAAAAAAACCCATAGTTATTCTACTCCAAGAGACTAAGTTAGAGGGTGACAAAGCCCTAAGTAAGTGCAAAAAGTTCTGGAAACAAAGTGAAGGTCAAGCAGTTAGTGCTAGAGGGGCCTCTAGTGGACTCTGCACATTGTGGAATAACTCTATCTTCCATTTAATTACCAGTCAACATACTCAGCATTGGCTTCTCAGTTTCAAACACCAATAGTTAGGAGATATTTACAATATTGTTAATGTGTATGTGCCCTCTCTTTATTCTGAAAAAGTGGATTTCTGGGACTCCCTATTGGACCTCAAAGGGTCGAACTTCTTGGAAAATAATATAGTGGTCAGAGATTTTAATACCTCTCTCAATCAGGCATAAAAAAAGGAGGGAGTATGGTCAAAGATCCATTCAGGGAGTGTATGGAAGATCTGATTACTTCTTAGGACTTAGTAGATATTAAACCTATAAGGGGCAGATTTACCTAGACCAACAAACAGATTAGTCCAGGACATATAGCTGCCAAACTTGATAGGTTCCTTGTTCACAGCTCATTTCTAGTAAGTGTTTTTACGATTTCCTCCATAATTATTTCTTGGTCGGTTTCAAATCACAGACCTATTCTACTTCAACTTAAGGAAATCCCAGACTATGGTCCCATTCCATTCAGGTTTAACCCATTATAGCTTCAAAATCAAGACACAATGGATATAATATCTAGAACGTGGAGTACTTGGATAGTTGGATCGCCAGTGCACATTTGGGAGCAGAAGCTCAAAGGCACTAAGAATGCACTTAAGGAGTGGGCCAAACTACATTATTTCCCCCCTAAAAAGGAGATCCATGAAAATAACGACAAACTGGAAAGGATCCATGCCAGACTAGAACAAGGGCAGGTCACCCATGAATTGCTATTATAGGAGAAGGAAACCTTCCATAAATATCAAAAAGCTCTTAGAACCAAAGAAATGGAATGGAGACTTAAGTCATGTTGTTTATGGCTAGTTGGGGGCAATAAGAATGCAACCTTTTTCCACAAACAAGCAAGGGCTCAGTTATGGAAAAATAATGTAAAAGAGATCTCTACTCCCAATGGGGACTTGCTTAAAAATTTTGATGAAATAAAATCAGTGGCCCTCACTCACTTTGCTAATTTATATTCCAAAATAGGTGGAGCCGAGCCACGAGAACCAAGTACCATGTTGGAGAGCATTCCCTTCATGATTACTCTTGAAGAAAACTGTACACTCATGAAGAAAGTCACAAAATAAGAAATCCATAAGGCTATATAGGATCTTGCTCCAAACAAGGCCCCTGGACCAAATGGTTTTACAATCCATTTCTATAGGAAATGTTGGAATATTATCAAATTTGACCACATCAGGATTATTCAATATGTTCACAAGTCTTTTCGGATGTGGGAGGTGCAAACAATTCTTCTTTTCTTGCAGTTATCCCCAAAGAACATAATCCTTCGTCTTTTTCCAGATTTAGGCCCATCTCTCTACATAATGCATCTTACAAAATTATGTCCAAGGTCATAGCAAACAAGCTCAAGAAACTCCTGCCAAAAATCATCTCTGAAAATCAAGGGGGATTCATGGAAAAAAGACAGAAAGTGGACGATATCGTATTGGTCCAGGAAGCAATTCATTCCAACCACACCAATGGAGATAAAGGTATGATTATAAAGATTGGCATGGACGATGCCTTCGACCAAGTAAAATATTCCTTTCTCCTGGATGTTCTTGACATATTTGGTTTCTGTCCTGGTTTTATTCGTTGGATTTCTTCTTGTATCAGCAATCCCTGGATTTCTCCCCTCGTTAATGGGTGATCCTCTAGTTTCTTTAAAGCAAGCAAAGGTCTAATGAAAGGTTGCCCCCTCTCTCCATTGCTCTACATTATAATGGCAGAATCTCTTAGTAGGATGTTAGAAGTTGAACATAATAATGGAAATCTTCTAGGATTTCAAGTGGTAAGAGGAACCAAAAGAATTAACCACTTGCAATTTGTTGATGACACCCTGTTGCTAGGTGGTGCATCTATCATAATTGCAAGAAGATTCAAGAAAATTTTGAACCTATTTATCCAAGTTTCAAGAGGCCTAATTAATCATAATAAATGCCATATATATGCTTGGAATGTGAGCCGACATGTGCTTGTTGTCATTTCTAACATCTTTCACTTTCCTCATAAAGATAGTTGGTCAGCCTTTAAATATTGAGGCCTGCCTATTTGTTTGTGTTCTGCATCTTCTAATTTGTGGCAACATGTTATAAGTAAAATCAAGGCCACATTTGTCCAGTGGGGAGCACATTGGTCGAACCCAACAAGGCGAGCAGTTCTTATCAAATCAGTGTTATCAGCCCTTCCTATTTTCCAATATTCAACTCTTTTAGCTCTTGTTGGCATAAAACAGCAAATAGCACAAGAGATCAGGAGGTTTTTATTGCAAGCTGGCCACACTGATAGCAAAAGATTTCACCTCGTTAACTGGACCACTGTTCGAGCTCCTAAAGCTCACAATGGACTTGGTATAAAGGACCCTGCTTTAATGAATTTAGCGATGGGCGTAAAGATCCTCTAGTGACTGATAACAGGAAACTATGATTGGTGGAAGAGAGTTTTAATGAGAAAATACTCTACAGGTTCAAGAAAAAGATACTTGGATACAAATTATGATTCAAGGGAAGGTTCCCCCATTTGGAAAAGCTTATAAAAGCCACCATCCCAATTCTCCAATCCAAATTGCCTTGGGCTCCCGAAAGTGGAAGAATGATTGAGATATAGAACGATGGCATAATGGGAAATCCATTGATTATAACAAAGCAGGAGCTACATCCACTAAAGGTATGGCTTGACACTCAAGGAAAAAGAACTCTCTTTGACATCTCTAGATGCTCCTAAGATGGTTGGTGGTCTGGCTGGAATTTTGGCACTCCTCCTACAAACTTAACCACTGTTATTCACCAACTGGTTAACAATCTCAAAGGTTGTGCACCTAGACGAAGATCCTCCTCTGATCAAAGAGTGTGGGGAACGACTAATTATACCGTCAAGAAAGGATATGAGTTCCAGCTGACTAATATATCTCTTCCTCCTAGAGCATGTATATGGAATAAAATTTGGCCAAGCGAGGAATTCACGGCCCATCTAGGTGTGTTCTATGCCTAGATAACTTGGAACCGCTGACCATCTTTTATTGGAATGCAAATTCATAACCCAAGTATTGCAACAAGCAATGAAGGGGTTTGAGCATCGATTCCGCAAGCCAGAAACTTGGAAAAACTCATTTGATAAGTGGTGCTCTATGTACAAGGGCTCCCTCAAAAGCAAAACTTTTCTAAAACGCTTGTGGGAAATCTTAACTAGATATATGTACTAGAAAGTGTAGCTTGCTAGAAATAGAGCAAACTTTCACAAGGAATCCACCAAGCCTAAGCTTGTGGCTAACAAAGCCATAGCCCTTTTGGCCGAGTTCATCAATGTCAAAGGATTTCATCATTATGAATTCCTAATGTTAGAGCAAGATGAGGTGAAATGGTTGGAACAATTCAACATTACATATACTTCTAATAGTTTCAGAGAGAGATTTGATCGCCCAAGATCAAGCTGGCAGCTTTAATTGAATAAGGAAGACTTCCAGGCTTGGAAAGATGATCGATCTTCTTTTTTTCTTTTCTTTGATGGTGCATCCAAGAAGAATCCTATGGCAGCATGTGTCAGGGGGATAATTCTAAACCCCGGAGGAACAATGGAATCATCCTACTCTTGGCATCTAGGCACCCACTCCAATAATCTAGCAAAAGCTTATGGCCTTCTCCGAGGGCTAAAGAAATTTAAATCGCTCAACATCCACAACCTGGTTGTGATTCGAGACTCTTTGCTCAACATCAAATATATGCAACAAGGAACATTGTCGTTAGACACGAGGCTTGCCTCTGTGCTTGGAAGAATAAGACATCTCAGCTCTTCAATCTCCAACCTAAGGTTTTATCATGTTTTAAAAGATAATAACTCTGAAGCAAACAGGTATGCATCCTTGGCCACTAGTCAAAAGGAAGGGACTTTAATTATCAACAATGAGGTTATAATTGAACCCATCCCTTAATCAAGTTTATATGACACTCAGCATTTCATTTAATTGGCACAAGGGGGGAGTCATGACCACGGGCTCATTCATAATCATATCATGGGGGGTGTGACAAGACATCCCATTCACTCTCACATGCACTCCTCCCCCGAGCATCACGCCTTTGAATTTCCTAAGTTTCGTTCTTGGATTTCCTTTTTTGGTCTTGGTTCTAGATTTTCGTTGAAGGACTTGGTCGAGTTACTTTTGGGTCCGTGTAGTTTTTATGCCCTTTGGTTGGCGAGTGGATCTATCTTTATTGAGGGCCTTCCAACCTCCTTTCACTTTCTCAGCTCTTGTAATTTCTTTGTTGTGGCTCTTGTTCCCTGATAATAGCTTTTGGCCCCCCTAAGACTATGGATTACACAGAGCTCCAAGAAACTCGAAAGGCTTTGAAGCAACATGTCGAGGCTATTGAAAGGCACGACCGTTTAATTGAAGCACTACAAAGCAAATTGGGAGTAAGGCTTGTTAAGCCCCGCCCCCCCTCCCCCATGCCTAGGGGTCACAAGGGAGATCATGTCTCATGGCCCGCAATGGAGAACATGATCCCAACCATACTGATGATCAGCATGTCCACAAATGGCAGCCCAGCAGCCCCCCTCATTCACCTTTATAGCTATAGCAACCAAGGCTCATCACATCCAAACAACCCAGACTATGGGAGATGGTAAGCCATCGTCACAATGAGGTATGTTAGTCCTTTCATGCAAAGTGTTCCGCTTAATTTGTCGGGCATGTGGATGAGGATCTTTCGTTGAAGTTGGATAATGGATCACTGGTTTGGGAAATTGTGTCGGTTGCCTTGTTTCACCTTGGTCATCAGCTTCTGTGCCCTATTCCCATGATGTGACTGCCCAGGGAAGAGGGATACTACTAGGGGGCACGTTACCTCTCCAAAAGGTACCCTACATTTTTCATTTTGGCTACACCATTGTAAGCCCAAGGATGCAAGTCAAAGCCATGTAAACCATAGTGGATGATGTTGTATGGAATCCTAGACTTGGTCCGACCATGATCAGTCTCCTTAGTCCCCATTTCAATGTCTTTCGTCCTGGATGAGATTGGAGGCCTTGGAGTGGATCTATTGTAGACACATGAGTTGTGTAGAGCCATGAGTCTTATGTAGGGGTGATTGCAGTTTGTGGGGCCTAGTTCGATCCATGTCATGCACACCTATGCCTTCCCACATGGTTATTTTATATTGAGTTTGTATGCATCTAATGGCCATATGGTGCATTTATCATTCATAGTTCACAACATGGCAGTCGCACAAAGTGATCACCATTTCACAGATTTCGAAGCAGTTCATGGATCTCAATGCACGAGATCCTGGGGCCAAAAATGCAACAGTGGCTCAGATTGACCGTCATCATACCTACTTGACATGTCACATTGAAATTCTAGCAAATGGGCATTTTAAAGCAAAAATCAGCTCATGAAGGGTGGCATAAGCACATTATTGAAAGAAACCTGGCAAAAGGGGGGGCATCTATGGCATGCAAGGATGATTTCAGTGGAAAAAGGTAAATAGAACATTCTCTCAACAAAACCCATGTCTCAGATTCCTTCCATGCAGTGATATTCACGTGGATTTGGCAAGCCATGCTAAAGGGTCAATTAAAAATTATATTAAAGGGTATTTCCAAGTCACAAAAAGGAAATTATTTTTATTGTTTAAAGGCACCCTTATCCAAAGTTCAAGATAAAGGAGTGATATCATGAGAGAGGGTTGCAAGTTGTGTTAGTGGAGCTGCCATACCAAGTGGAAATCCGCCAATTGAGAGGGAGATGCTAGCAGTTGAGATCAACCCAATAAAAGGAAGTCTCACGTGCCAATTAAATCTGACGATAAACTTTTAATGCAGCCATGGGTAAAGGTAGTCATTGTGGTCATAAAGGAACCGTGGCAATAAGTCAAATCGTCCCTTCTGCTAGCAACCACTAATGGGAGCCGCCAGCACCGAATAAAAGAACCGCCACCAAGCTAAACAAGTCGCCTCTTTCCTTTTCCAACCACCAACATATTGGGTGAGTTGTGGGTCAAATCGATTAAACAAAACGTTGGACTTAGCCGTTGCTTGATCGAATTAGTCGTGGGATAGTTGAGTGGGCCATTTGGTTGACGTATCAAATAAATCGGCCCCCCACAATAAATTAATTAAACTTTTTCATGAGTATCAAAGCAAGCCATGAAGTCAAAGCAAATGGGAAGCTGGGATAAAAGTGCATTTAATAATTAACTCAATCCTCAGCCAACTAAATCAGACTTCTCCAAACTGTGATTGGGTAGATTTTTTTTAAGACAAACAAATGGTCGTTGAGTAAATAAATGGAACATTGGAGAATAGAATTTGGAGCCAGTTGTTTACACTCTTCCCAATCAAGTTAAGCTTCTTTTACTAGTTGTTGCACCTCATGGAGTCAAATCAAATCCTTTATGGATAATTTTTAATGTAAAAATAACATTATTTTAGTCAAATGACTTAGTCTCCAACCTCTTGTGGATGACAAGTCAAAGATTGGTTTAGTCTCCAAAATGTGGATGACAAACCAGAAATAATATTTTAATGAGAGAGGGAGAACTATCCATTACAATGAAAACTATACAAGGCTAACCCCTCCTCTTATTTGTGTTGTTGAAACTTTGTGAAATCATAATGCCATAATTTTGAACTCAATTCTCTTGTGTCACTGTGGATTGTCTACTGTAATGTTTGTTTTTCTTGGTCAAGGTTTATTTTAATTGTGCTTTGACAGGGGTTTCTTAGGATAATTGCAAGAGGTGACCGATAAATCCATTGAAGGGCTACATAGTCACGTGGAAGAAAGGAAATAGACTCTTCATCTCTTTCTTTTTTTCTTTGTGGGTTCTTAGTGAAACACACCCAAGTTGTTGAACCAACTTCCTTGCAAATAGTTTCAACCAAGTGGTAGGTTATCACTTTGTCCTAAGTTGATTTATTGTCTTGGAGACCATCCATCAAGGAGCTCTCCTAGCAAATCCAAGGAGGAACCCATCTATTGTTAAAAATTTCTAACAATGGGGCGATAGTCTTCTGACTCCAAACCCAACCCACTGGAAATCCATCCGGGCCAATCTTGAACTCGCAGGGTCACAATCACTCAAACTAAGAGACATTTAAAGGTAAAAAGAGGTAAAGGTATTCTCTCAATTTCATCCACCAATTACATTCAAAATTTTCAATCACTTTTTATTATAAAAATACAAAAAAATCTTACCCTAGCTTAGTTCTTCATTTTTATATCTTATAAGCTAGTAGAACTTGAGGTTTTTGCTAGTTGGGAATTTTCCTACCCCAAGATAGATTTACCGTTGAGTTTTATGCTTTATTGAATATATTTCATGAGGGCTTTCTTGAAGAATAGTGTGCAGATCTACGCTATTACAGCAAAGAACATCTTCAGATCTACATCCATTTTTGCATGAGAAGGGGCACATATTGTAAGTATTTACCTCTCAAACCCTTCCACAACTTTTCTAGATTTGATTTATAAGCTTTATCTTTTATTTTCTGGTTAATATAGAACAGAACTACAGTCTAGCAAGAATTTCTCTTGGTTGTAGCAAATTTGGATTTTGACCATAGGGGGGTGACGAGTGCCTAAATTGGCATGTTTCAGCACCCGTCCAGTACCTTTTTCCTTACCATTTTTCCACTATTCATCCTCTCTTGATACCTTCATCATCCAGTTTGTCTCACTTTTCACCAAGGTATGAATCTTCCCCCATATGCTACTTTTATGCCATTCTTACATATTTCTTAATGAAATTGTTACCTTCTTGCACTAACATTGTTATACATGAGCAAATACAATGGTTGCAATTCCCTAAAAGAGCTGCAATTCCTCCACAAGTGTTGCAACTCCTTTGCCCGAGCATACAACTGCTGCAATTCCGAACGCAACTCTCGTTGTTGTTGCGACTCCGAGATTTTACCAACACAACAGTCGGTGTTACAACTGTCAGTCAGACATCACTCCTCACGCGGGAAAGTGATGGAAGGCAAGTGGATAACTAGAAGATGAAACAGTTCACCTACCAACCGTCGCCCAACCGATCTGAGTCAACATATGCCCGCTCTTTTCTAAAATTAGGCGATATAGATGTAAACGGATGAACAACCTGATTCTCGTGGTTGTCCATCCGTCTCTTTGTTCTATTTAGACAGTGGATGTATTGTATAAAAGCTCAACCTCTCTCGAGCCCAAGGGAGGAGATTATTCGGTTTGTAATATTCAATTGTATTGTAAAACTCAGAGTTTCAGCAATATATTTTCCTTTTTCCTCATGTTCAATTGATGGTGTGTTGATCGTTTGGGCATCTATTGCATTCTTAGACCAGTACCTCGTCTAAGGAGGCAGGGCCCCCTCCTTAGCTCGATACTATTTGTATCTTTTACAGTTTGTAGAAGTAGTTATAATTAGATTTTCATTTTCTTATTTATTTTCAGCAATTCCTTCATCAACATCTAGTAACTTTCGATTGTCATAGCTTTTGATTATTGACATCGCAGGGTAGTAATCTTTGGTTGATGAGCAATAGATGTAATTTCTCTTCCTTATTTATTTCCAACGATTTCTCTATAAACACATCATGTTGCAACTCTGGTGTTTCCTCATTGCTACAATTTATTTCAGAACAATACTTATCAATTAATTGAAGTATAGCTACAACATCTTTTGTTTACCTTCATTTATTTCTAGCAATTCCTATTTAAACTTCATTCTCATTGTGATTCTGGTTATCGTAACTCGCATTGTTGTAATTTGGGTTGTTGTAACCCGAACCGCTGCAACTCTAGTTGCTCCAACTTCGGTTGCTGCAACTCTCACTGTTACAACTCAGGCTGCTGCAACTCTGCATTTAGTTTTCTAATTGACAATTATGTAAGTTTGCAATTTAAGGTAATTTAGCTCTTTTCATTTACATGCACGGTGTGTTGGAATCTCTAAAGACTTAGTACATGAGTTATAACACAATCGTCACAATAATCAAAGATATCCTAAATACTTGAACAAGTCACTTGTATTCTTTCTGCAAGTTTGATTTACTTTTCGCAAGTGTGATTTACTTTTTGCAAAAGTGATTTACGTTCCACGAGATTCATTTACTTTCGCAAGTGTGATTTACTTCTTGCAAGTGTGATTTACGTTTTGTAAGATTGATTTACTTTTAGCAAGTGTGATTTACTTTCTACAAGTGTGATTTACTTTCCGCGAGTGTAATTTACTTTTCTACAAGTGTGGCACCCCTTTTCTGTAAAATACAAGAAGCGATATAGGTTGGTGACTTGATTAAGCATTTTGATATCTTGTTTGTGGCATTTTATCGAAAGTACTACAACTCATTGGCAATTACAGCATTATACTTGCATATACAGTGCACGACAAATTGTAAGTAAGATACGACCTCGGATTGATAATTAAATGCACAACTCTTCAGTTGCTTACTAAATTAATTAGGAAGTAATTGAAAAGTTTGTCAAGTGGATTGAACCCCGAATCTGCAAAAGTAATTTTCAACCAGCTGGAAATTATTTTTATTACAGATTTAAAGGCTCTAGGGCAGAGTATTCACTCGTACTTTGTTGTCGTATTCTTTCTACCCACAAATCTATTGATCTAGTGTGATTACACACTTATGGGAGGCCTCAAAAAGCCATTTCCTTGTTGGTTTTTTGTGTTTTTCTTTGTTTTTGCAGGTCTTATATAATAGAACAGCGAGGAATTATTTCATTTCTAGCCACTATATCAAAGGTATACATGGTACAAATCATCTGTGAAGTGGTAAGGACATTTACCCCCTTTTGTGTGCATTATTTAGCCAATATTTTGGTAGATCAGAGTAAGTTTGTTTGATGGCTTGCTACTTTATTTTATGTGTTATCTATTAGTTCAGCAAGTCTTTTAAACAATTATCTCCTACCTTCACCTAGTGTTCTTTGTTTAGGCATTGGTCTCAAGATCCTTTGAGGTGAAGTGATATTTTGCAGGAAGCCTCCCAGAGCCTCTTAGTGTAAGAGTTTGGCTCGAACAAGGAAGGATAGATGTTGTGGTGACATTGGGCACCTATCTCCTGTGTTGCTTCCCTAGCAGACTGTGGACCTTGGTGGTATGCTAGTTTGGTTAGTAACAGGGCCCTCACAAGGGTAGTGTTTTGTTCCCCACCATACTTAACACTTTCCATCCTGGAGCCTCTCATAGTGTACTAAACTTCGGCAATGGGTCATGGTCCATTCTCTCATGAGAAGAAGGGCTAAAGGCCCAAAGGTTGTTTCGCAGCTGCTAATAAATGAATAAGAAAATGATGCTAAAGAAAGGAAGGAATGATAGCAAAAAAAAAAGGACTAACAAAAGCCAGTCCAAACTTGAGCTCTAGTCTTTCAATGTTAGCTCCAGTCCCAAGTAGCAAGTGCTAAAGCTTGAAACCTTATACAGGGGACTTGCAAATATAATAAACCGGACTAGAAAGATGGTTGATATGATAAAGCAACAACCTGCTCTCGATGCTGGTCAGGGCTGAAGAAGGGATAGGATCACTCCTAACATCCATGGACGAAGAACTCGCAATAGAAGGAAAGAAACTAGTAATGCATCCCTGAACAGATGACATGCATAAACAAAACTCCCAAGCAACTCTCATCCTCGTAGAAGCCCTCGATGTAGCACGAGAGCTTGGGTGGTGCGGGCTAGATATATGACAGGAAACCATCTCGTTAGCTGATAACAAAGTAAAATGTATCGTTGTCTGTGAAAACTTCACCCTCGCCCTTACTCATACTAGAAAATGAACTATTATACAATTCTAGGTGCATAAAACACTGCACCGATACAACAAATACATAATAATTACAAGAAGGCATGTGGAGCCATAAAAGTCAATTCAAACTTGGAATAGACAAGGTCAAAATGTAGTTGGATTGTATTGAAAAACAGGCAATGGACAGACAATTGCCACTCAGAATAACTTTTCATAACAGCGCCAATTTGCTTTATGCATAGTTACACTAAAAACGGGCAGCTAAGGGGAACCTCAAGCGCGCACACACTATCCAATCAAACTGTAGCTACTAGGAAGAAAAATATTAACATAGTTCACACATTTTGTCAAACATAACGTTGTGCAACGACGAAAACAGAACACTATACAGAGAAAAAAGGAGAAACCCACTTCAGATTCTCAAACCCTTCACAGGACGAAGTAAGGACATGAAATTAATCGCGTAAAACCAATTCCGAAGAGTAAGAGGATACAGAGAATCAATTTAAACTCCATCTATATTAAACCCATGCTTAACTTCCACCAACTGCAAACGTGCAGTTTTTTTGGGTAGCGTACCTGATAATCGTTGCCCTTGTAACCTGCTCAAGTTTCAATCGCAGTCCAAATTGCTTGATATGATTGCACGGTAGTTTCAACAAACCCTGTGGCTTCTCAAAATTGAAAAACTAGAGAATTAGAACTCAGAAAACAAGAAGAGAAGTAATTCCATTACGCTTTCATCAAAGAGAATTAGAACTCAGAAAACAAGAAGAGAAGTAATTCCATTACGCTTTCATCAAAATAAATAAAGGGCATAATGCTTCGCACTTTTAAGGAATAAATTATATTTAATGAATCAGGCCTTGTGTTACGGATTGTTATATGAACACGGGATAATTCTTGCTTAGGTTAGACCGATAAAATAGTTTATAATGGGTATGAAACTATTTAATCAAATAGGAATTCAATGATGCCCTAGTGGTAGGAGTTTTACACATTTGGTGAATGTTTCAATTTTATAGGGTTATTAATATTTTGATCATGCTTTACTTTTCTTTTGTTTTTTTCCAGTATTAGAGATAATTAGAGGGGTATTCAAACAGCTACGAGGTATCCGGAAGTAAAGGTTGGAGATATGATCTTTGAAGGTCATGACTTGCATGCATATTATAGGAGTATTTGGAGAGATTGGACTTATGACACCCAAAAAGTCATGATACATATGTACATCATAAAGATATCAAAAGAATTATATGGTTTTTTTTTAGGTAAAAAGAATTATATGGTTCTTTTAGGTAAGGGTTGAACTTACAACTTTTAAAGATCATGTTCTATATGTATATATTGATTATATTTGAAGGTTGTGACATTTCTTTCAGCAGAAAAAGTTGCTCAATTATATTTAAAATATAATATGTTCTCACATCGGGATATATCAGTGAAATGATACAAATGGCGAGTATATCTTTTGCCTACAATTGGTCTACTAGTCAATTAGAAGGAGAAAGAGCAGAGCTTTGGAGAGAGAAATTTAAGAATTACTCCAAGTCTGAATAGAAGAGAACAAAGTTATGTGGATTATGCTCAAAGTTGTTGCTACAAGATATCTAGAAAAAAAATTGGATAATAAATACTGAAATTTGTCGACAAAAAACTAGAGTCCAGTCCTAAAATATTTTGATAGCAAGTGTGGGGCCCTCATGGCCATCCAGCCAATGGTTGTATGTAATCAAACATGTTTTTCTCTGTAATGTTGTCTTTGATAGCAAGTTCGCTTCCTTGTTGTACTCTCGGAAGGTATGAGTGAAGATGAGCTTCTTGAAGTGGTGTTGAAGTAATATGATTATGTCCTTTTGGGCCAAGAGTGTGATAGTTTGTAACTTACCCTTGTGATTCAACCAATCTATGATAACGCTAAAGTCCCCGATCAATTAAAGATGTTCGATGTTTAGTCTGGAGGCCAAGTGTAGAGTAGCCCAGGCACACAATAGTTCTGCCCTTGTGTTGGTACTCGGGCCGCAGCAGAATGTCCATCTGTAGATAGAGTTTTTATTGATTCTTATCAGTCCACCTATACCACTCATTGTTCCACTGTGTTGTGTTGCACCATCGAACCACCTTGTAGGAGTATCCTCTGAGATATGAGGACTAACTAATGTCTTTTTTTCACAATACCTGGGTGTATGTCTTTCCAGTTTTGGTATAAGCCAAGAGATTTATAAGCAACAATGATAATAGTGGGTGGCTTATTGTCAAATATTTTATTGTTTCTAGCCAGCCAAATAAACCAATTGACCAGTAGAGGGAGTAGTTTGTAGTTGCGCTCGTTGGATGTCCAATGATCAAAGCAGGCAGAAATGGAGGTCCCATTCCAAACAGTGTTTATGTGTTTGTCCAGAGCAATCCTGCCCTAGACAAGGCGAGTGAATTGGCACTTTGTAAAGAGATGTTGGATTGATTCTTCTTCCCTGTAGCAAAGTTGACAAATATTGGGGCCAGCCCATCCTTTCTTTTGAAGGTTATCCCAGGTGGAGATTTTGTTTTTTACTGTTATCCAGATGAAGAGCTTTATCTTTTGTGGTATTTTCTAGCTCCAGAGGTGCTTATGCCATCCAAAGATGTTGCTTTTCCAGACTGTGTTTGCAATGGCTGAATACAATTTTTTTACGGAGATGTGGCCCGAACTGTCTCCTCCAACCCACAGGAAATGATCCTCCACGTTGTGAAGATATATGCTCACGTGAGTGAGCTCTAGGCAATAATTTTCCCACTCTGCAACTAAGTCTGTTGGTAGTTCTAGTTCATGACCGGATTTCCAACCTGCTATCAGGGTCCCATGTACATTATAAAGCCCGATTTGAAATAGAAAACAAGCATTTTTTGTGTTTAATTGTGTAATTAATTGTGGTGACAGATAAGAGGCTTAGCCGAGTCCAATAATGCAGTCCTTGTTGATTATGATAGAATGGCCAGAGCCCGACTTCCAGCAAAGGCAATTTGTGATCCACCGTGTCGAATTTGCTAAGTTCCTCCAGATCTAAGATGCAGCCCTTGTATGTGGGGTTCCAGTACGAAGCTAGGATGTGACGGAGATGTAAGGTAGATATTTTTCCTTGATGACAGAACTCCAAATTTCATTTGTAGTCAAAACGCGCTAGAGGGATTTGGCGGCCAGAGCTTTGCTGAATTTGAAAATATTTCTAATCCCCCATCCACCTTTGATTTTCATTTTAGCCAGTGATTCCCAGTTGCAGAGGTGTAGCTTGTGATGATCCTTGTTGCCCGACCAGAGGAAGTTGTATGTGATTTTTCTTAGCTTTTCCAGGACCGTTGTGGGTATAGTTGCAAGCGTCATCCAGTATATTGGTTGTCCTTCTAGGGCAACTTTGATGAGTGTGTAGCAACCTCCTATGGAGAGCCATCTGTTACACCAATGTCCAACTTTTTTTTCCACCTTAGAAACGAGCCAGTCCCAGTCTGAAGCCTTGTAATGATCTGCTTTAATGAAATAGTCAGGGTATTTGAATCCGTGTGTGAGGTGGACGAAGGTATGAGGAAATATGTCCTTCAGTTGATCCAAGTTACGATCTTGTATGTTGGTGTAATGGAACGTCGATTTTGACCAGTTGATTTGTAAGCTCGTGGCTCAGCAAAAAAACTTTAAGAGTCTATAGATTTCCCTCCATTCTAGTAAACTGGCATTGGTCATTATGAGAACGTCGTCAACAAAGAGGAGATGCAAGATTTTTACTAACCTTGAGACCTTGATCCCTATAATCCTACCTTATGCTTGGATTTTTTTGAGAAGGAGACTTAAACCTTCCATGACCAAAATGAATAAGAGCAGTGATAGTGGGAAACCCTGTCGTAGGCCTCTGCCACTGTGGAAAAAAAAGGAGGTTCATCGTTTACCAGCACAACAAATTTTGCACTTGTGATGCAGCTCATAATCCAAGTTATTATGGTTTGGCTAAATCTAATATCGATTAAAATCATTCTGAGGAAGTCCTAGTCTATGCAGTCGAAGGATTTTTTAAGATATAGCTTGAGGATGAGAGCATGAGAGTTTTTATGGTTAATGTTGTGTAAGCATTCTTGAGCAGTGCAAATAGCATCAAGAATTTGTCGGCCCTTTAAAAAACCTAATTGTTCGCCTGACAGTGAATGTGAGAGGATGGGTTTGATTATGTTGCGATGATTTTTGAAATAAGCTTGTAGCAAAGATTGCAGAGTGCAATCGGTCTATAGTCGCCAAAAGTAATTGGGAGATTTGCTTTCGGGATAAAAGTCAAGAATGTTGAGTTTAGTGCCCCAGAAATCTTACCATGTAGTCTGGTGTCTTCCACAAGCTCTAGAATCTCTGTCCCCACTAAATCAAAGAAATACAGGTAGAACTCTACGGTCCAGTTGTTGGGGCCTGGGCTTTTATCCGATGAGAAAGATTTTAAAGTGTCCAGAACCTCCTGTAAAGTGCAGGGGTTGTCCATGGTCGTGGTGTCCTCTACTGTGACTGAGAGAGGGAAGAGTCGAGCCACATTGACATGGTCCTATAGAGTGGCTTGTGGCTTTGCCTCATAGAAGGATTTAAAAAAACTAGTTGATGTTGCCTTAATTTCTTGCTGTCCACTATGTTTTGTACCTGCTTCATCAATAATATCCCATATATGTTTTTTGTTTCTGGATGAGCATGTGTATCGATGGAAAAATTTGTTGTTGAGATCTCCGCACTTTATCCAATTTACTTTACTCTATTGCCTCCAAAGAGCTTCATCTACGAGCAATATCTTGTTCCTCTCTGATTCTAGTAGTTTTAATTGTTGATACCTGTCCCCAGTGTGCCCATCCTGAGGGTCGATTTGGTGTAGATCTTTAATGTTTAACTCCAGCGTTTGTAGTTTGTGCAGCGAATGTCTTCTGTGGAGAGTGGCTATTTTTTTATATGGTATTTTAAGTGCTTTAGTTTTCAAACAAAGCATTGTTGTATTCTTGTTTCTCTCTGGAAAATGGCGTCTTTCTAAACTGAATTTACAATAATGATGAATTCTTCCTCAAACAACCAACAAGAGTTTAGTTTGAAGGTTATGACCTACATGCACATAAACATATTTATTGTATATGAGACCATGTAAATGTCTTTGTAACCTTGATAGCATATTAGTGTGGATAAAAAATAAGTAAGAAGTTTTCTTCTTCTGCTAAGCCCAAATACTTATGTTACAAAATAATGAGAAAAAAGTGATATCTTTAGATTTGGTTGATATAATTTCAAATTAACTTTCATAGAAAATGAAATAACATTTTGAATTTTTATTAAATTAAATTAAATTAAATTGATATCAATGTCTAACCGTGATCAAAATTGGTTATATATTGTTGGAAAATAAGACATAAAAAATAGAAAGGGGCACCTAAAATAACTTTAAGAAATAGGGAACCATGTACTCAAAAAGGCATTGGAGAAAAATTAGGAGAGAAGAACATATAAATACATAAGAAAATCATTAATTTTAAACATGTGAGGAAACATGGGAAGAGTGTTCTTTCATAATAGTTGAGGTTAAGAAAATGAGTTATACACAATAGTAAATTTGCACTTTGAATAGAACATGAGCTCTAGATTATAGAATGTAATACCATAGTTTTGATCTTGAATTATCGCATAGAAAAACATGCATTATTTGTATGATACGATTTATGTGATGGGAGTCAAACCATATAGGTTGAGTTATAATGATCTCATGTTGTAAAAATGTCAAATGCATTGTAAATATTTCTTGTTTAAAGCTCAAGACCAAGGCCGGACTAATGATTGTGTATGAGTCCCATTGGTGGGCTATGATTATGGTATGGTTGTTATATTTTCCATTGTGTGTATGTGTGGGGGGGGATACACATTAATATAATATCCACCAGAATGGTTCCTTAAGGAAGCAATAAGGGGACTATGATACAATAAGAGGCAAAGAGGAGAGGGGGGTTGTTGAGTGATTTGACCTTGTTATTGTCCTTTGGAAGTACTAGCCTAATTTTTGCTCACTCTTACTTAAAAATAGTACTACCAACCTTTGACTTGTGTGCATGTACTAAGTACAAGTGTCATATCCTTGGGAAGAGAGTATATATCATGCAAGAAAAGATAGCTCGTTGCCTTTTCTAGGCTTTCTATCAATATCATCATGTCATTGGAGGAGGGAACCGCTCATGGGCATGGGAAAGAGACAAGCTCCCAAGTTATGGGATGTTTTCCCTTATTGTTGTGGTTGTTATGATTGCAAATGTTAAGAGGTTCCTAGGAACTTGAGGCTAATAAGAGCTCATAGAAGTTGGGGAGACTTTTTGTCAGAAATGGGAGAGAGATGGGATGGTTTGAGAGAGAAACCGTGGCAAGAATGTCCACAATAGTTGAAGCAAACACCTTTAGACCTGCAACCTTTTTATTGATGCTCATTGATTGTTTTGAGGCCAAGTGTTTTCTCTTCCAAGTTATTCCTAGAAAGCAACCAACAATTGGACACTTTCCGCATGCACCGAAGAGCACTACAAGGGATGAATATCCCTTGGGGACTATTGATCAAAGAAAGGGAAGATCTTCCTTGTTTTTTGCAAGGTAGTGTAAGAGAGCGTCGATGGTTGTTTTATTGTTGGGGGAGAGCCTAGAGAGCCCTATAGTGAGTAGATTGGTTTGTCACGAGAGCAATGGGTTGGGTTGAGTTAGATTAGAACCCCATAAGAACTTCCTTCGCCCTAGTGGTATTATGGTCTGGCTTGGGGGTGCAATCCATAGTTGATTCCTATGGTTGGGTGGAAAGTTGCTCTCCAACAACCACTTTAGTGGACATGGCTTTAATTATAGATAAGTAATCAGAGTTGTCTCTTGTGAAATGATTTTATGTTTTGCTCATGCCTTAGATTAAATGGGTAATGAATGAATTCATAATATGCAACGCTATTTCCATTGTTGTTTCATGTTTGCATATGAATTTTGTAATATATTGTCCTTAGATGTTAAATTTGGTCTCATGGATTTTTAATTAAAGCAAAGAAATCTCGTGGGTAGTGTTGGATGGCCAAGGGAGGCATCTGGGGACATTTCAAAGTTGTATCATACCTCAATTTACAACACTAGGGTTGCATGGGTTAAAGTTTAACTATATAGGAGGAAAATCTAGTTTGCATGCCGTTTGTTTGACAAAATGTCAATTAGAGCAATTTGGAAAAAAGTGTTCGAAGCCTACAAATATCATATTAATGGCTTTAATCTCTAGGCTAGATTATTGTTAAAGAAAATGGGTATGACATGGATGATTGCATAAGCGAGGTCGAACAAATTCATGAGTTATAGAGTTTGGCTCTATGGAAATTTGGGAAAAAATGGTTGATTGTGAAGAACTCGATAAAAATGTTTAATATTGTTCATATGAAACTCAAGTCATAATGCTTACTCATGCAATCAACACTCATGAAAAAAAAGTATGAGATTTTAAAAAGCTATATATGCATTTATTGCAAATATATTTATCTAGCTTGCATATCTAGGGAGGTAAACGAGGAAGTAGACACATGAATGTGTTACTTTTTAAAGAAATCTTCTCTTTGCATTACCTTTCAAAGCTTCTCCATGACTTCAACTTTGTGCTCATCTAAACTCTCCTTCATTTGGTGAGAGCTAAAGGAACTTCCAAATCTATCCCTAGAGAAGGGCCTCATGCCAACTCTCTATGAGGAGAAGATGACCTATGTGCGAGTCTTGAAGCTTGACCCAACATGGGTTGCTAAGTTGGAGGCATATTGTATGGCACATGACACAATTTGTGGTTTAATAGATTATGACCCTCACTAAAAAAAACTACAGACTTGGATCAAGGTGGATTGGGGATCTTTCCTACATGATGTAATGATGTAATGAATTAACCTTTTTCCCTTTTGATCCATGTACTGCACTTTAAGGATCATCGATTCTTATATCTTTTTGTATACATTGTGCAAGCAATAATTCTTGTTATTTTTATTTATAAAAAGTTATATATTGTTTTAGAGAAACAAAATATCAAATCCCTAATCAATATAGCATCAAGGGGTATTAAAACCCTCAAAGTTGACACAATCCAAAATCAATTGAAGAATGGTGGGTTTTCACATAGATTGATTGGAGAATGATTTTGTGAGATGTCAATGATTTTAATACCTCATTTATACTAATTTGGGATTTGATTTATTGCTAGTAGCATCACACTTTGATTGGAATTTACAAAAACACCAAATTAACAACTCTTTTATAGCTTGAGAATACAAAGATGCAACTAAAGGTGCTTGCAGAAATTGTGAACTCCAAGATTATATCAATGGATTAGTTTTGTATTGCCTCACATGGTCATGTACAAATAATCCTCCTAGCAACATATACAAAGAGTAAGCAACCCACAAAGGGCATCTCATCTCACCCCATCTCCTATTGAATACAATTCATATACCTTCCTTTTTATGCACTCTTTAACTTGACCTAACATGTTGAGACTATGCAATAACCCACACTATTAGTTCACCCATTCCAATGCAACACAAGTATGCTTCTAGTTTCATTATAAAGAACTTTACATGTTCCAATAGTTTTAATAGCACCACTTTTATAATTACATTATCTCGATGACTATCTAATCCAATCCTCCCTTAGCTATATAATAGAAAAAGGCCCTACTTTCTCGGATACTACAAGTAATTGCTTCCTCCAAATTAGAACTCCTCTCTCCTCCACCAAGTTTGTCATCTCTTTCTTGTGTGAGAAAGTGGAATATGCATCATGGTCCAAGCTAACAATCTACTTAAGCAAACTTCTTTTAGCAACCCTCCCTTTCCCCATTTTTTGGAGACCAAAAAAAAAGACTATTCATAAGTTTCCTTTCATAATTAGGTATGTCGGTCCCATATTCAATTACTAGTTAGAGAATCAACAACAATACAAACAACAAAACTCATCATGGGTCACCCATGCCTATATAGGACTTCCAACCAACATGCACCCATTTACAAATTATGTGAACCAAGAATTTCTCCTTCTCTATGCTCTCCCAAGATCAAATTCTGATTGTCTCTGATTTCAATTGTTAGAAAAATAAAGCAAAGATATGCAAACATAATACATATTTAATAAATGAATAGACACAAGTTAACCAATCAAATAAAACATTCATTAATATAACATAGATTTAGGAATAAAAATCAAAACACTCCATTACAAATAATCATCCTTACAATGAGTACAAGAACATGAGACTCAAAAGTGGCATCCCATCTTAACCTATTCTCCATCAAATACAACGTGGTTATATTCCTTTTACACACTCTCCATCCTAATATAACAAGGCAAGTCCATGCAATAACCTACACTAATAGATCACCCATTCCAATACATTTAAAAAAAAGTGTTTAAAGGCCTTAAAATGGTGGTTGTCAGTTTGGAGAGCTCGAAAATTCAGGAACATTACAAATATTGAAGCAAAGTTGGCTAATATTAGAAGTAGAATCGATGACAGCAGTATGAATCAATCTCTTCTAGAGGAGCTTAAAGAATTAGAAGAAAGAAGGAATTTCTAACTTAAGATTAAGGAGATGGAATGGCGCCAGAAGAGCAGAGCCTTGTGGATCCAAGCGGGAGACAGTAACACGAAATTCTTCCATGAGTTTGCTAACTATCGCAGAAACCTAAATTCTATTTGGACTATTCAAAATGAAGAAGGCTCTATGGTGAGTTCTTTCCAGGAGAAGGTTGAATCTAGTTCTATATACTTTGAAAATTTATTCGCAAAACCAGCCAGGTACCCCATTCAGGAAACTCTCGAGGTGGTAACCAAGCTCCTATCTCTTTTTATCGAAGAAATGAATAGATCTCTAAATGAAGATGTTATAGAAATAGAATTAAATTCAACTCTAAGCTTAATGCAGAATGGGAAAATCCTTGGTCCTGATGGGTTCATGGTGGAGTTTTACAAGGCTTTTTATGACTTCCTCAAGGATGACCTTCTCGTAGTGGTAAAAGAATCTCAAAGAATTGGACAAATTCACGGTGCCCTAAATGCTACCTTTCTATGCTGTATCCATAAAAAAACAAGATGCATGATCTTTCAATGACTTTAGGCCCATATCCTGCTGCAACATAATATATAAATTGATCGCCAATATCATCGCAAGAAGGTTGAGACCCATGTTAGGGAAGGTTATTGGTGAAGAACAATTCAGTTTCCTTCCTAACAAGCAGATTCACGATGTTATAGCAATGGCTCAAGAGGTCCTTCACACAGTCAAGAAAAAGAATCTCAAGGCAGCCATTCTAAAGCTTGACCTTTCGAAAGCCTATGACAGATTCAAATGGGTCTACCTAAGGTTGGCTCTACTCGAAGTTAGAATTAATGTAAACATGGTAAACTCGATCATGGGACGTCTCCAAAGTGCCTCTGTAGCAGTTATGATCAATGGTGCCCCTTGTCGTTTCTTCAAAGCCTCCAGGGGGCTTCATCAATGATGTCCGTTGTCTCCTTTCTTGGTTTTACTGGTGCCAGAAGGTCTAAGCAGAATGATCAAGGAGGCTCGTTCCTCTCACCTTTTGAAGGGAATAAAAGTTTTTGATTCTGAGGAAATATCCCATATACTCTTTGTAAATGATGTTTTTTGTTGCACCATTGGTTCTAGAAGGGACTTCCAAGCATTGAAGAGAATTCTAGATCTATTCTATAGGGAAATGTGGATGGCCTTCAATTATGAAAAATCATATGCTCTACCCAATAGTGTATCGAAGGAAGATGATTTAATGATGCAAACTCTGATCCCAATCTTGAAAAAGAACTTTGATGAAGGTTTCAAATATCTGGTTTTTTCCTTAAACATGATAGGTACAGGAAAGATGATTGGGGATGGCTTATCAGGAAAGTTAGGCAAGAATCTCCCTTTGGATGAACAAACTATTGTCTAGAGGTGGAAGATTGGTTCTTATAAAGTCTGTTTTGGAAAATATATCAGTCTATTGGAATTCTATTATGGCCATCCCAAGAGGTGTCCTGGATCAAATTAGAAGGTTAAGCTTTAAATATCTATGGTCTGAAGGAGTCCATTTGGATAAGTGGCCCACCATTGCAACACCCAAGAAAATGGGAGGTTTGGACTTGAAAAACATACGCATTTTCGCTCGGGCACTTGCGGGTAAAAACCTTTGGCATCTAACCCAAAGCAATTCACTTCGGGCTCATGTAATGTGGTCCAAACATACATCATCTCTTTCCACTATGGATTGGTTCAGACCCCTTGTGAAATATTCTAAGGGATCAATAGTTTCAAAGGCCATGGTGGAGGCCTTTCCCCTGGTCGGAGACTTCACGGTTTGGAAGATTGGTGACGAGAGACAAGTGCAGCTAGGCGAAGATACTTGGTTAGGTGCGAGGAACAATTTCATATTGTTAGATCCCTTGTTACTTCATCTAAAGGAAGGGAGTATATTCTCCTTAGCTGATGCATGTATAGGTTCCCATCAGCCCAGAGGCAGAGAAGGATGGAAAAATGTGGAGTTACTACAAATTCCAACAAACCTAGCTAAAGAATGGGATTTGTTTCTAGACCTTTTATGTGAAAATACTATCTACCTGAACCATGACATGGAGGAATCCCTCTGTTGGTCCCTTAATCCCAAAGGAGGTAAATTTACAACTAAGCTAGGATATAAAGTTGGTTTTGGGGATAGGGTTGACGCCCCCACTATCTGGTGGTGGAATCCACTATGGAAGACCAAAGCTCCCCTACGATGTAAACTAGCCTTTTGGCTCACTTTGAACAACAAACTTCTTACCTCAGATAATGGAACCAAATGAGGATGGATTGGGCCCAATCAATGTCCATTATGTAAAGTCAATGAAGAAACAGTTTCTCATATGTTCGCTTTGTGCTCTTGTGCAGGTATTGTTTAATGCTTAGTAAAGGACAAGCTCAAAGCCACATCCTTATGTAAGGGTGACATCCTAGAGGACTGTGTCAAAAACTGGTTTATGGACAAGTCGATTTCCTCCTTCTCGTTCCTACCTAGTCTTCTGGTTAATAATATATGGTGGGTCCATAACTCAGTTGTGTTCAAAGATACTTTGGTAACCCCATAAGTTACAACCTTAGTAACTTTAAGCTAGGCTTTGGAGTTCAAAGTTGATCCCAAGGAACCGAAGCAAAGAAGCCCAGTCTTGTTTGAGTTGGACTTTGGCACCCCATGGGGTTTCTTTGACGAGGCTTCTCAAGGACATCCTCCTATGTATGGGGTGGGAGTGGTTCTCTTCTTCAATCAATCTCACTATACATATCAAATATGCCCCATGAAGAGGAACCAACAACATGGTTGAATTCATTGCTCTATGGAATTTGTTGAATGTGGCAAAGGAGAAAGGTCTCTGCAAACTTTAAGTGATGGGAGATTCCAAACTGGTTATTGAATGGGCTCATGGAAGAGTCAATATACAAAACATTCACTTGTCAAATATTTTAAGGGACATCATGCTCACCTTTCAAGCATTTGAATGGTTGTCCTTTCACTACATCCCGAGGGAGCTAAACTCCAAAGTTGATGAGCTTTCCAAGGAATCTTTGGAGCTTCATGGGGGAACATTTTCTTATTATGAGTATAGGGAAGGGGTGGAAATAGAAGCGATGGAGTTTCACTTATAAATTATGTTTTACATTTGATTGTAGTATGTATGTCTGTCAGTAAACGAAATTGTAATGTGTATAGCGGTTGTAGAGAATTTTTGCCTAGATTGTTAAAGGTTGTAGAATGTTTGTAAGACATATATCAGTTTTGAGATGGGGTCTATAAAGGCCAAGTGAAGGATCTTGTCAGACAGATTTCAAGGCCATATGAACAATTATAATATGTTTTATTCTACTTGAATATAACAATTTTTTTTCCAAGGAAAAAAAAAGTGTTTAAGAACATTATAAGAAGCTTTCCACATTTCAACATTTTTCATGACATTGCTATTTCCATCATTTATAAAGTGATTTTCCTCTTAAATTAAATATATTCATGTGTCATTTTTTTATCATATAAAAAAATTATTAACAAGATAATTATCAAATAATAATTATCATTAAATAATAAAATAACAAATCGAGTGTTTTGACTTCATGACGCTTTGTCTAACAACATATCCTTTAGCATTTTTTAACAAGATAAATAGTAGTTTTGCTACAATTGTCTGCATAAAGTCAATTGGATAGGGTTATCTTTACTTTTGTTAAAATATTCGATGTGCTCATTTTAACCATAGACAATATCATTATTGTCACCCAACCATAGGCACGTAGCCACCCCCGAGCACCTTAACCTTTCCTAGATAGAATGATTCTGGAAAGCCACACTAGAACCAACAGGTAAACCCTATTTGTAGTAGTAGCACGAGATGGAACTAGAAAACACCATCCAATTGCAACAACAACATAAGACAAGGAGAGTGCACCTTCTCCAGGGGCAACGCACAATAGAGAGAGCCTCCACAACCATGGAACAAGAACAATACTCAATTGCAACAGTTGTAGTTGCACTTCTTCCCCAAATTTTCACCTTCAAGAAATCCACCAATATACTCCAAGATGTCACCAAGAATACCACCAAGAGATACTAGAATATAGGGCACATATCTTAGGATAGATAGCGCTAGAGAGAGAGACCAAGAATCACCCCATAATATGCACCTTCCTTTCTTGCAACTACAACTCCAAACTTGCGCTATGCTTTAATGAGAGAGTGAGTGAAGTGAGTGTGTACAAATGAGCTAGAACACCTCCTATTTATAGTGGTTCTTGTCACATGTCTGGGTCGATTTTATAGAAGATAATACATTGATATTATTTATTCTACTAAGTCGACTTGTCTTCTAGGGTTTTTACACATTTGTTTAGGGTTTTTCTTGCTTCTGAAATATTCTATTCTAGTCAAAGGTTACACATAGAGGTCAATACCTCATGCAACTACCATAATATCAACACTCCCTCTTAGCTAGGGAGGTATTAACCGTAATGGTCTCAAACACATCCAACCATTTTACGTAGTATGGGCAAGGCTCACATAGTCTTGCAGACCATTCTACAGGTAGCATCATCATAGCCACACAGGCTATCTCGTGATCATGCAGATCAAGTCACGAGCATCATCATCACTATCCATCTAGCTGGGAATCACCTCCAACACTACTGGTTGGCACACTAGCCTAGGAAACACCTTCAACACTACTGGTAGTCTCCATGGCAATCAAGTAGTAGCAAACAATTACTACAATGCCATCCAATAGATCACAACAATGTCGATCCATAATAGTACACAACTGTTGTCGAGCGGTACACAACCACTCCTAGTAGCACACAATTATTATCTAGTGACACACAGTCACTGCCATTGGAACATATCCACCCCAATAGCACAGAGTTATTGTCCAAAGACACACAGTATCCACTACAATCAACTAATAGCTACACAAGTTATCACCATGTAGTACAACAATCTATATGATTATGCAACAATTAACTAGTAACTTGGCATCAAATCATATCATCGTCTGCATCATCTCTCGAAGCCATACTTTATCTGATTAATCTGGCATGATGCTGAATAAATGATGTACTGGACTTAGTGCACTCAACACAGTGTCTCGCATATGTCATTCACTCAACAAAGTGATACAAGGACCATTCTTCCTAATCTAGTCACTACTTGTGAGACAAGAAGAATGATTGTCCCAAAAGATGTTGAAAGCCATGCCATGGGCTACAAGGACCATTCTTCCCACTCTTGTCACTACTGTGAACTCAGTTAGAATGACTATCCTAGACCATTTTCCCCCCTCTGGCCACTACTGTGAACTTAGGGAAAATGTATGTTATGTACCGATCTCCCCACTCTGGTCACTACCACAAACTCAGGGAGACAAACCATTCTACCTGTATGGGCAAAGCCCTAGGAGAATAATTGTCCTGGACCATTCTACTTGTCTGGGCAATGCCCCAGAAGAATAATTGTCCATGGTACATCTGCAATCTGTTCTTTTAGGACCATTCTCCACCTAGAGAATGTTTGTCCGCCAACACACTGACTATCCATGATTCCATATATCAACACTCCCTCCCAACTGAGGAAGTCTTCTCGTCCTTTTCAACCAAGGGAGGATATCTCCACAAGTCCCAACTTGTCCCCTAAGTATGCAAACTTTATCTTGGACAGAGGTTTTGTCAAAATATCAATTGTCTACTCATTGGTGGAGATGTATTAGAGAATCACTTCTCCCTTATGTACTTTATCATTGATAAAATAGTACTTGATCTCAATGTACTTCGACTTGTCATGGAACACCGGGTTCTCTGAAAGCTTCACACAACTCTGATTATCACAATATATCACAGTCGAATCCAATACCTGATAAAATAGTCCAGAAATTAGCTTACGGAGCCATACTGCTTATGTACAAGCACCACAAGCTGTGGAATATACTTTGCTTCTACAATGTTGAGTGCAACGGACTTCTGTTTCCTGCTAGCCCATGATATCATAACAGAGTCGAAACTGAAACATATACCATAAGCACTCTTTTTTTCATCTGCACTCCTTGCCCAATCTTAATCAGTAAATCCATGCAGTTGTACGTCATTATTTTAGGCATATCTAAAAGCATAATTTAGCGTCCCACGAAGATATCTCAAAATTTTCTTTGCAGCTATCCAATGCTCATGTCTAGGTTCCACCTAGAACTGGCTCAACGTGTTCACAACAAAGCAAATGTTTAGCTAGGTATTAAACAAATACATCAATGAGCCAATCAACTATCGGTACAGGGACGAGTCTACTGGATCAGAATCAGAGTCTCTTAGCTTCTTCAAATCTGTCACCATGGGAGTTGACATGGATTTGCAATCCATCATCGCAAACTTCTGAAGGATCTTTACAACATACTTCCCTTGCCCCAGGAACATTTCACCACGCTTCTGCCATACTTATAGTCCCAATTAATAGTGCACGAGACCAACATCCTTCATATCAAATTTAGAGGCTAGCTCCCTCTTACATTGAGTAATGAGAGGCTATGTACCAAGCTCTTGGAGCTTGCTTAAGTCCATACAAGTCCTTCTTTAATCTTCATACATGGGTTTCTCTCTGGTGTACCTCAAAACCTTGAGGTTGCTATATGTATATTTCTTCTTCACTCCATTGAGAAAAATGGTCTTTACATCCATCCAATGTAAACTCCAAACTGTGGATGTTGCAAGAGATATGATAGCTCCAATAGAGGTGTATCTAGCAATTGGAGCAAACATCTCATTATAGTTTTCTCCCTCTTTCTGGGAGAATCATCTAGCCACGAATCTTGCCTTGTATTTATCGATACTTCCATCCACTGTATGCTTTATCTTTTAAACATATTTTGAAGTAACTACAGACTTTCCTTCAGGTCTAGGCACAATTTCCCATACATCAAATTTCATGATTGATATTCCTCCATCGTAGCTTCCTTCCATTCTTTCTGCTTGACTACTTCTTCAAAGGTGGAAGGTTCTCCCTCTGCATCTACAATCCTGGGAGCTATATGATCTTCATCATGGACCTCATCTGAATGACTCTACCTCGATCTGCTAAAAGTTGTATCCTCATCGAAGATGACATTTCTGCTAGTTTTGATCCTCCAATGGCCAAGAATGTAAACTATCTAATGCACATATATCACGATCCTAGTTGCTTCTTCCAACAAATACATTGGTAAGTCTTGATCATGGATCATGGCTTTCACTACTTCCATTATTGTACAGATATTTCTTTTCACTACACCATTTTGTTGAGGCTTGTAGGGAGTAGTGAGCTCCCTCTTAGTCATAACCTCTCTGCAGAATGTCTTGAATTCATCTAATGTGTACTCTTCTTCATTATCAAATCTCAATATCTTTATCTTCTTTTCAGATAAGATTTCCACAAGTGCTTGAATTTCTTGAACTTACTAAATACTTTGCCTTTTGCTTTCAAGAAATAAATGCAAGTTTTATGTGATAAATCATCAATAAAAGAAACATAGTATACATACCCGATTAGTGGGGAGGTTGACATTGGCTCACACTTATATGAGTGAATGATGTCCAAAATTCCTTGCCTCACCACTTGATGGAGTCATCTACTCCATGTTTGCAACTGTCACTTTAGCTTCTTCTCAGAGCTATAATCTGTGACTTGCCCAGAATAAAAACAACAAGAGCAAAAGTATTTCCAATAGCATTTTCATAAGAACATATCTATGGTAACAAGGATAGTAGTCATCATAGAATTACCAAGGTGACCTGCCTAGGAGAAAAACAAGAAATATCTCCTAGAGGAGATGTTAGTTCATTTTGCAAACAAGTGAAATAAGCATATATATCAATAATACTTACATGAAACCAAGTATACCTAGCAGTAATAAAACCTTTCAAAGATTGTTGTCACAACTATAGTGTTTACTTGTACTGTAGCAACTATCAAACTTGATATGTGCAAATTAAAACTTAACAATTTGATCAATCAAACCTAGAACTTGAAGCCTCGATTGTTAGGGAGGGTGCGCTTGTTCCTTTGAATGTACTGAATCCAAGATCACTACTTGGACAAGGTCTCTTGTACATCCCCTGCAAACACACTCATGCTTTGTTGGATGATATAACTTGAAAAGCATAAACAAGTGCATACCTTTGAAATTTGTAGCATTGTTCAGCTTGTCTTCTAATTTGAAACTAGACACCATCTTGACAAGAGGATGTTAGAAACTAAATAAAAAAGGTTCAATGATTAGAACAAGCTAGAAACCCTGAAATTTCAAATTTGACCATAAAATCAATTTCGACCAAAGTCAACCTTTGACTTTGACTTTGACTTTGAACTCAAACTTGACATTTTTGTTGGCTGAGGGCACCAGAGGGTGTGCTAGGATAGGTGCACTAGAATACCCAAAAATTAGGTCCAACGCTTCACTAAAAGTGCCCAAGTATTTAGGTTAGGGTTTGTTGTTGTTAGCGTCGGAAGTCACTCCTGGATTGCTTGCAGGAGCAGAGCCCAACACCCATCAGTTTAATGTCACGATAGTTTTAAAAGGATGATCAAATGGAGGTAAAGACTTAGGAAGTATCATTCTAACTCAGGGATTGGGTCTAGCATGTATGGGACAAAGGAGGTCTTGATCTAACTTCAACCAGTGAGTTGATTAAAGGGTGAATAGGTGGAAGATTTGATAAGAAGGGTGAACAAACGACTTTGGGCAACAGGCTTACAACAGTTTGCAGAAGAAAGACTCTGAATGCAAGATCCTCTTGGTTCAGGGTCTCAAGAAACTGAAAGGGGACTTGACTGGATCCGCTAATTCCAAGTCACTCAACGCTGGGAAAATCACAAGAACTGATCAGAGACAACGTAACTATTACAATGATCCATTATAACATCATCCTATAATAGCTACAACTCGACTGGATCCTCCAATTCCGAGCTGCTCTAACACAGTATAACAAAGATGTAAAGAAACTGGCATTCATAAGGCAAGAAGTCTCAGAAGTCCATGCATAACTAGAATAAGAGTGCTTCATTAAAAATTTACAACTGGGAGCTCTTGCTCAACCATCGATGCTTACAAAAATGGCGAAAACGCCTACATATACTCAAAACAAAACACAGCAGTGAAAACGAGATACTGCATTAATAACATTGCGTCTACATGTCTTCTGACAGTCTGCGCATGCAAACTGGACGATCGTGCGCTTATGACAGACGCCATCTTAACTATGTGTGGCTCCAGCAAGGGGAGTAGCTGAGCCATTAAGTGTCGAGCTAGCGTGTTCAGACTTCCTTCGGCTAGTCGAGGACTCGGGCATGGCTTTTTCGAGAAAATCAATACATAGGACCCCTGCGAGCAGGCGGTTCACCAGACCCTCCGTTCCCCTTGCTTAATGACTGAAAGGAGGTTTCAACCACCCGCTTGATTTTCATTAACTGCTTCCTCAGGAAGTGGCCGAGACGATATGCTCAGAAGTTTTGGTGCCTCGCATATCGCGAATGGGAAGGAGCTAGTCCTTACTCTTCAAAGTCGAGATGCGCGAAGAGGCGATAGGGCCTAATCGCGCACCACGTGTTCGTGCGGGATAGACGACTAAGATCACTTTCGACGATACTGTGGGCCCGAGTCCTGAATGCTTTCGGCGCTTCGCGTCTCGCAGCTGGGAGGAGGCTGGTCCTCGTTCTTTAAAGTTGCAAAGGGCGAGGAGGCGATGGAGCCCAATCGCGCACCACGTGTCCCTCTTTGATGGACGTCTGAAAAATGCTTCGTGGCGCCGCGGGCCCCAACTTCTATGCTTTCGGCGTTCGCGAATGTGAAAGGGCTAACCTTCGCTGACTAAAATTGCGATGAGCGAAACGTCGAGGCGGCTCAATCTAGTGCCACGTGTCCCTCTGAGATCTGACGGTCTTGAACTCGCCCAACACCGCTGTGGGCCCGGGTCCGGGACTCTCCCGGCATCTCGTGCATCAGAACACAACGGAGTCGATTTTTGCACCTTGGAGTCGCGACGGGCGAAACGCCAAGATGGCCAGCTCTTGCGTCACGCATCACTGGATTGGACTACCCATATTCAGCCTCCAAACATAGGAGTCTTCTTTGATGCTATATGTTGGGTAATTTGGAAACTCCGAGATCCCGATAACCGTTGATCTGCTTTGTGGATAGATCTCGGTTGCCGATGGCAAAATTTCGCCCACTCACTTGACTCATAACCGGAGAAGAGATCCTTCCGCTGCTGCGCTTGGGTGTTTCCTGTGCAACCTGCAGGTCCGGGTGCTCTTGAGCCCAGGACAAGAATTATCGCTAACATTAGGCTCCATGGGGGATAGAGTCGTCCCTGTGATGCTCGAAGAACTCATTCCACAGTTTCAGTGCCTTGCTGTTGGGCTATGGAGTCATGCTCAAAACATCCCGTTGCTGAAAATACAGGCCGAAAAATAAAAGTAACAAACTAAAGATACATGCTCAAAGGAGCTTATTTATATACAATCCTAAACTAATAAAACACTTTAGATGGGGCTAGGTGAAAGCAGATTTCCACCATAGCCATTCAAGCAGCTTCCTGGATAGAAGCTCCTTCCTTCTGTCAATGATCATCAGCAGATGGTGCAACCGTGACAGCGGAACGGTTACACTCTTCAACTCCTCCTTACAGGCTTGAGTTGAGATGAAATAGGGCGGCTCCAATTTATGAAGGAAATGCGACTCCATGTATTCCTTCACAGGCTCATAGGACTAGTGGCAAACTCCAGAAAATTGGCGACAGACAGCCTCCTTTGCTACACAGATGTGGATGTGTGGTTGAATATCTATGGTAAGCACAAGTGGGTGGATAGCTGACATAGGCTGATTGATCTCAGGCGGTGGCTGCTCGCTGACTGGCTCTGCGCAGTCTGTAAACTGCATCTTCGACTGCTCCTCTAGTTCTTCTGGTGCCTCTTCTTGGCTCTTCCCCGGGTCAGATTCGTATTCATCATAAATAGGGACCATGGGGTGGTTCTGCTGGCTAACTAGCTCTTCAGTATATTTATAGTGATCAAATGTAGGATAAGCTTGCTGCTCATCATCACTATAATATACATCAAAGAGGGGTTGTTCTTCATTGATATGCCCCTCCTCCAGAACAGTGATCCCATCGAAAATTTCTATTTCAGGGACAGTGGGACCTGCTTCTTCTGGCTGCTCATACATAATCCTTTTCTCTTTAATCCCAGGTAAACATATATCGTGAGAAACCCCCTGGGGGAAAAGAGAAGAATCCCCTTCCACAACTAACCCCTCTTTTAAAAAGAGAGGGTCTTCGTCATCATGAGCAGAGCTACTAGGAACATCTGCTTCAACCCGATACTCAGGTGATCCATCTACCATGAACCACATCTTCTTTGCAAACTCATAATCTCCACAAGAGGCGTGTTGATCTTCATGAAGATCTAAAAGAACAGATGCATCTAATATGATGTCAGATGCTTTAGTTCTGGGGCTAACACAATTAATATCGTCCAACACCTCTATATTTTCACAGCAGATGCTTTCTTCCACAGTAAGGGCTTCATCATGGACATGGTCTTTAGGGCCAACAGAGGCTTCATGAAGCGAAGAAAACTCTTCGCAACAGTTTTCAAACAAGCGAACAGCTGGATAGTAGTTTTTGCAAAATGAATTGAAAGCTATATGAAAACCTATTAAAGAGCAGATGCTTGCAGCGGGAAGAGACCGACACCATTCAAGAGCAGCTCCCTTCAATGAATACCTGAAGAGCTTAATCCAGACACCTTCATGCGTGATATTGTGTCGGTGGATAGCCTCATGGAAGTCCAGTAAATGCTCAGCTGGTTCTTCCCAATCTGATGCATGAAATTCCGGGAGGAAATCTTCCCATTGGTCTCTATCAGGAAGTGCATTAGGAAAGCCAACTATCTGAGAAAAGTCACAGAAAGCAAACCTTTGAGCCAGAATTTTCTCCATATCGAAATAGTGGAGTCGCCAATCGATCCTTGAATCATGGAGTTGACAGGTGAAAGATGCGCAGCTTCAAGTGTGTCTGGTCCTTGTTCACCATCAAAGGCCAGATCTTAACGTGTCGTTACCCCGGGAAGCTCCTCAGGCTGAGAAAGTAGCCGCTGAAACCTTCTCGAGAAAGCTCCTTAGGGTCATCTTTCAGGTGTGATAACAGTAGTCACAACTGAAACAATGATGTGGAGACAATGGAGTCACCACAGTGGAGTTGCCAGGTGCATAGTAGCAATCTTTAAGAGCTCTGATGTCTGATGCACCTTCAGAGTCAGAGGCTCAATGTCGTTCTGCCCAGGGAAAATCTTCAACTTCGTCCCCGGCAACGGTGCCAGAAATGTTAGCGTCGGAAGTCACTCCTGGATTGCTTGTAGGAGCAGAGCCCGACACCCATTAGTTTAATGTCACGATAGTTTTAAAAGGATGGTCAAATGGAGGTAAAGACTCAAGAAAGTATCATTCTAACTCTGGGACTGGGTCTAGCATGTATGGGACAAAGGAGGTCTTGATCTAACTTCAGCCAGTGAGTTGATTAAAGGGTGAATAGGTGGAAGATTTGATAAGAAGGGTGAACAAACGGCTTTGGGCAACAGGCTTACAACAGTTTGCAAAAGAAAGACTCTGAATGCAAGATCCTCTTGGTTCAGGGTCTCAAGAAACTGAAAGGAGACTTGACTGGATCCGTCAATTCCAAGTCACTCAGCGCTGGGAAAATCACAAGAACTGATCAGAGACAACGTAACTATTACAGTGATCCATTACAACATCATCCTATAACAGCTACAACTCGACTGGATCCTCCAATTCCGAGCTGCTCTAACACAGTATAACAAAGATGTAAAGAAACTGGCATTCATAAGGCAAGAAGTCTCAGAAGTCCATGCATAACTAGAATAACAATGCTTCATTAAAAATTTACAACCGGGAGCTTCGCCCAACCATCGATGCTTACAAAAATGGCGAAAACGCCTACATATACTCAAAACAAAACACAACAGCGAAAACGAGATACTGCATTAATAACATTGCGTCTGCATGTCTTCTGACAGTCTGTGCATGCAGACTGGACGATCGTGTGCCTATGACAGACGCCATCTTAACTGTGCATGGCTCCAGCAAGGGGAGTAGTTGAGCCATTAAGTGCTGAGCTAGCATGTTCAGACTTCCTTCGGCTAGTCGAGGACTCAGGCATGGCTTTTTCAAGAAAATCAATACATAGGACCCCTGCGAGCAGGCGGCTCACCAGACCCTCTGTTCCCCTTGCTTAATGACTGAAAGGAGGTTTCAACCACCCGCTTGATTTTCATTAACTGCTTCCTCAGGGAGTGGCCGAGACGATATGCTCAGAAGTTTTGGCGCCTCGCGTATCGCGGATGGGAAGGAGCTAGTCCTTACTCTTCAAAGTCGAGATGCGCGAAGAGGCGATAGGGCCTAATCGCGCACCACGTGTCCGTGCGGGATAGACGACTGAGATCACTTTTGGCGATACTGTGGGCCCGAGTCCTGAATGCTTTCGACGCTTCGCGTCTCGTAGCTGGGAGGAGGCTGGTCCTCGTTCTTTAAAGTTGTGAAGGGTGAGGAGGTGATGGAGCCCAATCGCGTACCACGTGTCCCTCTTTGATGGACAACTGAAAAATGCTTCGTGGCACCGCGGGCCCCAGCTTCTATGCTTTCGGCGTTCACGAATGTAAAAGGGCTAACCTTCACTGACTAAAATCGCGATGAGCGAAACGCTGAGGCGGCTCAATCTAGTGCCACGTGTCCCTCTGAAATCTGACGGTCTTGAACTCGCCCGACACTGCTGTGGGCCCGGGTCCGGGACTCTCCCGACATCTCGTGCATCGAAACACAACGGAGTCGCTTTTTGCACCTTGGAGTCGCGACGGGTGAAACGCCGAGATGGCCAGCTCTTGCGACACGCGTCACTGGATCGGACGACCCATATTCAGCCTCCAAACATAGGAGTCTTCTTTGATGATATATGTTGGGTAATTTGACAACTCCGAGATCCCGATAACCGTTGATCTGCTTCGTGGATAGATCTCGGCTGCCGATGGAAAAAATTTGCCCGCTCACTTGACTCATAACCGGAGAAGAGATCCTTCCGCTGCTGCGCTTGGGTGTTTCCTCGTGCAACCTGCAGGTCCAGGTGCTCTCGAGCCCAGGACAAGAATTATCGCTAACAGTTGCCACTACAAGCTCAGAAACCCTAGTTGCAATTGCAACTGATGCTATAACAAGCTTGACAAAGAACTGTCAATCTTCCTTCCAGTGGTTAGATTGTTTTGAAGGTAGTGTGGGCCCATAACATGTTAAAATATTCGATGTGCTCATTTTAACCATAGATAATATCACTATTATCACCCAACTATAGACACGTAACCACCCCCGAGCACCTTAACCTTTGCTAGATAGAATGATTTTGGAAATCCACACTAGAACCAACAGATAAACCCTAGCTGCAACAGTAGCACGAGATGGAACCAGAAAACACCATCCAACCACAACAACAACACAAGACAAGGAGAGCACACCTTCTCCAAGGGTAGCACATACGAGAGAGAGTCTCCACAACCACATAACAAGAACAATACTCAACTGCAGTAGTTGTAGTTGCACTTCTTCCCCAAATTTGCACCTTCAAGAAATCCACCAATATACTCCAAGATGTCCCCAAGAATACCACCAAGAGATACTAGATGGTAAGGCACATAGCTTAGGCTAGATAGCGCTAGAGAGAGAGAGACCAAGAAATCACCCCAGAAGATGCACCTTCATTTCTTTCAACTACAACTCTAAACTTGTGTTATACTTTACTGAGAGAGTGAGTGTGTACAAATGAGCTAGAGCACCTCCTATTTATAGTGATTCTCGTCACCTGTCTGGGCCGACTTGTCTTTCTGGAAGATAATACATTGATATTATTTATTCTATTGAGCCGACTTGTCTTCTAAGATTTTTACACATCTGTTTAGGGTTTCTCTTGCTTATGGAATATTTTATTCTAGTCAAAGGTTACACATGGAGATTCATATTTCCTGCAGCTACCATAATATCAACAACTTTGTTATAGGCTAGACAATGGACCATTGCACTAATGTATTTAAGTCACTTGGATAAGGCTAGGGTTATGGTTACTTTGTTGTTGGTTAGATAGTTAACCATTGCACCAATGTATTTATTTTGTACAAGTGATATAGGTTTTTATTTATTTTGTACAAAAACATATAATCGAGTCGCGCTTTATTACCACCATGTCACTAACTTTGATCTCAAATAGTATTGTGAAACACAATGCATCTAGTCATCATCGACATCTAGACTGTACTATGACGGATCACAATCGACATCAACATGTAGACATTGAAAGTAGAAGTAGATGATGAGTGACAATATTGTATTGTAGATCAAAATGGTTTTACACACAATGGTGATTTGCAACTTGTTTTGAATGATAATAAACTAAAGCATATAAAAGCAACCATGAAAATTTATATTAATTTGTGTGATTTGCAACTTGTTTTGAATGATAATGAACTAAAGCATATAAAAGCAACCATGAAAATTTATATTAATTTGTGCAGACTTGTCAATGCCATGATGCACTCACGCTCCTTATTGGGATTGTGCATTTAGGCGATACAAATACACATGTTGTGCTAGCATAGAACAGATATATTTTGAAATTGAAACCATAATTCATCAAATAAATCAAACTTTTTAAACTATATTTTTCAAACATATATCCCTAAGAAACCATCATGAAATTATTAGTCGTCTATTGATTTTTGAAATTTCAAAGCAAAAGCATTTTCTATTTGGTGGAAAATTTGAATATTTTATTTGATATGATATTATTAGTCGTCTATTGATTTTTGAAATTTCAAAGCAAAAGCATTTTCTATTTGGTGAAAAATTTGAATATTTTATTTGATATGATAGGACCTTGATATATGTAAAACTTCAATGTTAAGGTCAAATATATGTAAAATTTCATTGTGGAGTACCACTCAAATATAGATTACAAATTTAAAATTTAATATAGATTTAATAGATGCATATTAAATTTTTGGTAAATTAAATATATTTATATTAATATTTTTAGAAATTTTAATTTTAAATCCATTAAAGGTGGCAGTGTATGATTTATATTTGAATATTTTATTTGATATGATAGGACCTTGATATATGTAAAACTTCAATGTTAAGGTCAAATATATGTAAAACTTCATTGTGGGGTACCACTCAAATATAGGTTACAAATTTTAAATTTAATATAGATTTAATAGATGCATATTAAATTTTTGGTAAATTAAATATATTTATATTAATATTTTTAGAAATTTTAATTTTAAATCCACTAAAGGTGGCGGTGCATGATTTATTGATTAGAGAAAACACAGAAAACTTTAACTCATTATGCCACCACCAAATTAATGATATTGTAGAAATTTTGAGCGTAGCATCTCACTTCACTTTTTAGTAAAAGAAAATCATTTAAAAATTAAACTAAAATATAAATATTCTCCAACATAGACACAATCCTTCAATGTCACTTGGCCACAGTCTTCTAAATCCACGTGGTTATGATTTTTCAATGTCAATGGATTCCACCATCTCCTAAACAGTTCTCAACTTGTCCATAAAATAGAACACATGTCCATAAAACAAAACATATATCCATAAACACAAAATAAAGTCATCCACTTGTGAATGAAGGAGGGCACACCTCCATGAACAAAAAAGAAAACAACAAACTTGATAATTCAACTCTAGTCAGGTCTAGGGTTCGATTGGAGGAAACAAAAACATCTCAATCCATGCATAATACAAGTTATGGAGACTCGCAGTGGAATTAAGCACAAACCCAAGTTTTCAAAGTCAATTATTGCATAGATATTGTTCTTCTCCTCCAGAAGAGAAGATGTTGTAAAATAGGTGAAAATGCAGGGCAGGCGATCAAGTGAGTCTCGATTTTTCTATGTCATTATACATGATTTCAACTACCCCCAATATATTGGATACCTTCTAGCATTCGACCAATAATTCTAATTGCAACATTTGAGAGGTGTTGGAGTAAGGGCCAATGGATGCACATGCATGACGATGAAACAACTTTAGGAACTTAGAAAATCCCAAGAATTATAGAAAATATTGAAAGGCAATAAATGAGAAAGAAAAGTGGTTGATCGGGACTTGAAGATGAAAGAAAATGGTGAGAGTTCTTCAATAATCTATTGACAATGTGTTATTGTATATCAATTCAATCCTACAACTCAACGGTATTTGTA
>JASDQU010010680.1:341558-356124 GCA_032191745.1 Picea mariana
CCATAACGCATCATAATCAAAGTCAAATGTTTTAATAGCATAATAATCTGAATCACTTGCGAGCAAGTGTCCTCAAAGAATAAGTTTGCTCAGTGCGACAGTGCAGGATGTTACACAATCTATTATATCATGTCACTAGCAAAAGCATAGAAATGTCGATGAATATTTCTACAACAAGCTTTGGGCTTGCATACTTTGATTTGTTGTGACTCACCTGCAACACTAATTAAGCACTAACTACTCTAAGACCGTAGAGAAAACTCTGTCAAAAGTAACCAAAGGGATACTAACATATGCCTTCGTAAAATTTTTCTAAAGAAATTAAAGATACTAAATTATCCTAACAATTCCCTGGCAATTCATCCAAAAGTATCCCAAGTGTGATTGTTCATTGGCTTCGTAGCATTAACCCAAAAAAATAAAAACAATTAAAAAAAAAACTAATCCCTTTATCCATTCTACCAAACTTAACTCACGAGCTTTTATTTTCGAGCTTGTCGAATGTACCAATCAAATCACTAACTTACAAAAATGAACAAAATTGCAAGAAATTAAATAATAAGAAATATATCAAAGCATTGAACACAAACCACTACACTACTTGTGATATTCAAACCAAAAAAATAAATTAATATAAATAACAATACTGAAAATAGGAAATAAAGTAAATGTTGAAAATATTGAGACCATCAATATTTGCAGGCGAAAATAGGATATAAAGTAAATGTTGAAAATATTGAGACCATCAATATTTGCAGGCTACAAGATTGTGGGCCCTTACTTTATGGCTCACTGGATGATCTCCTAAAAACTAACCCAAACTGCAAAGATAACTCAATAACTAGAATTTAAGAACATTAGATTATTTTTAGGAGCTACTAGTGAATCCAAATGCTTCTTAAGTCTATTCATTTATACTCCATCAAAAAGTGTTTTTAGGTAGTTATTGATGTTGGTTCTTAAGTCTATTCATTTATACTTCATTAAAAAGTGTTCTTAGGTAGTTACCCTGTAGGAAAACAAGTGTTGCATGGGAGCGTAGTCCCTGCCAGGTTGGAATGGGAGTAAATGCATGGGTTGCAAGTTGCAATACATGTGGTATCCATACAGAGTTTAGTATTCCCAAATTAGTTTTATTTGAAATTTATCAAAAAATATTAATGTCTGGTACATCAACGAAGGTTCCTAGTATTTAAGTTTGATAGTACATGAAATATTTTATACATAACCCATGTAACCCAATAATTACGGAGTCGCGGGTTCACATTTTTCATTTTTCATGTCCAACCTGTTCCGTGATATTCATTTTGCACCCAACACTTTCGTCATATACATTTTGCACCCAACAATTCCATCATATACATAAGATTGAGTAATTTATAAAATATTATAACATTGTACCAAGATTTATAGTAATTTATATAATGCTATATATTGTTATAATATTCTATAAATTACTCACTTTCATGCATATGACGGAATTGTTGGGTGCAAAATGTATATGACAGAAGTGTTGGGTGCAAAATGTATATGACAGAACACCCTGAACATGAAAAATAAAAAATGTGAACCCGCGACTCTGTCAACCCGCAACTCTGTAATTGTTGGGTGCAAAATGTATATCACATAAGTGTTGGGTGCAAAATGTATATCATGGAACAAGTTGGACATGAAAAATGAAAATTAAAAATAAATTTCACCTTTATTATCATAAACAAAATCAAAATTCCAAAATTTCAAATTTACATTTAAAAATGTTAAAAATAATATAATATTGAAGAAAATTTAAATATTTGTTTATACTATTCATTAAGTAAAAAGTGTTATAGCATTATATAAATTACTATAAATCTTGGTAGAATGTTATAATATTCTATAAACTACAATGTTATAATATTCTATAAATTACTCAGTCTCATATATATGACGGAATTGTTGGGTGCAAAATGTATATGATGGAAGTGTTGGGTGCAAAATGTATATCACGGAACAAGATGTACATGAAAAATAAAACATTTGAACCCCCAACTCCGCTAACCCGCTACTATGTAATTGTTGGGTGCAAAATGTATATGGCGGAAGTGTTGGGTGCAAAAAGTATATCACAGAACAAGCTGGACATGAAAAATGAAAAATAAAAATAAATTTCACCAATCAAAATTTCAAAATTCGGAATTTACATTTTAAAACCTTAAAAATAAAAATAATATTGAATAAAATTTAAATAATTGTTTATACTAGTCATTAAGTAAAAAGTGTTATAGCATTATATAAATTACTATAAATTTTGGTACAATGTTATAATATTCTATAAATTACTTAGTCTCATGTATATGACAGAATTGTTGGGTGCAAAATGTATATGAAGGAAGTGTTGGGTGCAAAATGTATATCACGGAGTAAACTCGACATGAAAAACAAAAAATGTGAACCCGCTACTCAGTAATTGTTGAGTGCAAAATGTAAAAATGAAAATTAAAAATAAATTTCAATTTTATTATCATAAACAAAATGAAAATTCCAAATTTACTTTTAAAAATGTTAAAAATAATATTGAATAAAATTTAAATATTTGTTTATACTATTCATTAAAAAGTGTTATAGCATTATATAAATTACTATAAATCTTGATACAATGTTATAATATTCTATAAATTACAATGTTATAATATTCTATAAATTACTCAGTCTCATGTATATGATGGAATTGTTGAGTGCAAAATGTATATGACGGAAGTGTTGGATGCAAAATGTATATCACAAAACACACTGACATGAAAAATGAAAATTTTGAACCAATGACTCTGTAATTGTTTAAATAATTGAATAAAATTTAAATAATTGTTTATATTATTCATTAAGTAAAAAGTGTTATAACATTATATAAATTACTATAAATCTTGGTACAATGTTATAATATTCTATAAATTACTCAGTCTCATGAATATGACGGAATTGTTGGATGCACAATGTATATGACAGAAGTGTTGGGTGCAAAATATATATCACAGAAGTGTTGGGTGCAGAATGTATATCACTAAACATGTTGGACATGAAAAATGAAAAATGTGAGTGAACCCACGATTCCGCCAACCAACTGCTCCGTAATTGTTGAGTGCAAAATGTATATGACGGAAGTGTAGGGTGCAAAATGTATATCATGGAACAAAAGCTGGATATGAAAAATGAAAATTAAAAATAAATTTCACCTTTATTATCATAAACAAAATAAAAATTCCAAATTTACGTTTAAAAACGTTAAAAATAATATTGAATAAAATTTAAATATTCTTTTATACTATTCATTAAGTAAAAAGTGTTACAACATTATACAAATTACTATAAATCTTGGTACAATGTTATAATATTCTATAAATTACAATGTTATAATATTCTATAAACTATCCAATCTCATGTATATGAGAGAATGGTTGGGTGCAAAATGTATATGACGAAAGTGTTGGGTACAAAATGTATATCATGAAACACGATGGACATGAAAAATAAAACATGTGAACGTATATCATGAAACACGATGGACATGAAAAATAAAACATGTGAACCCCCGACTCTGTAATTGTTGGGTGCAAAATCTATATGGTGGAAGTGTTGGGTGCAAAAAGTATATCACTGAACAAGTTGGACATGAAAAATGAAAAATAAAAATAAATTTCACATTTATATCATAAACAAAATCAAAATTCCAAATTTACATTTAAAAAAGTTAAAAATAATATTGAATAAAATTTAAATTATTGTTTATACTATTCATTAAGTAAAAAGTGTTATAGCATTATATAAATTACTATAAATCTTGGTACAATATTATAATATTCTATAAATTACTCAGTCTCATGTATATGACGGAATTGTTGGGTGCAAAATGTATATGACGAAAGTGTTGGATGCAAAATGTATATCACGGAACAAATTGGACATGAAAAATGTGAACCCGCACTCTGTAATTTTTGGGTGCAAAATGTATATCATGGAACAAGCTGGACATGAAAAATGAAAATTAAAAATAAATTTCAACTTTATTATCATAAACAAAATCAAAATTTCAAAATTCCAAATTTATATTTTAAAAACTTTAAAAATAATATTGAATAAAATTTAAATATTTGTTTTTACTATTCATTAAGTAAAAAGTGTTATAGCATTATATGAATTACTATAAATCTTGATACAATGTTATAATATTTTATAAATTACAATGTTATAATATTCTATAAATTACTCAGTCTCATGTATATGACGGAATTGTTGGGTGCAAAATGTATATGACAGAAGTGTTGGGTGCAAAATGTATATCACGGAACAAGCTGGACATGAAAAATGAAACATGTGAACCCGCGATTCCGTCAACTCGCTACTCTGTAATTGTTGGCTACAAAATGTATATGGCGGAAGTGTTGGGTGCAAAAAGTATATCACATAACAAAATGAAAAATAAAAATAAATTTCACCTTTATTATCATAAACAAAATAAAAATTCCAAATTTATATCTAAAAACATTAAAAATAATATTGAATAAATTTTAAATAATTGTTTATACTATTCATTAAGTGTTATAGCATTATATAAATTATTATAAATCTTGGTACAATGTTATAATATTCTATAAATTACTCAGTCTCATGTATATGACGTAATTGTTGGGTGCACAATGTATATGACATAAGTGTTGGGTGCAAAATGTATATCATGGAACAAGTTGGACATGAAAAATGAAAAATGTGAACCCGCTAGTCCTTAATTGTTGGGTGCAAAATGTATATGAGGGAAGTGTAGGGTGCAAAATGTATATCACCGAACAAGCTGGACATGAAAAATGAAAATTAAAAACAAATTTCATTTTTGTTATCATAAACAAAATCAAAATTCCAAAATTTCAAATTTACATTTAAAAACTGAATAAAATTTAAATATTTGTTTTTACTATTCATTAAGTAAAAAGTGTTATAGCATTATATAAATTACTATAAATCTTGATACAATGTTATAATATTATGTAAATTACTTAGTCTCATGTATATGATGGAATTGTTGGGTGCAAAATGTATATGACGAAAGTGTTGGGGGCAAAATGTATATCACGGAACAAGCTGGACATGAAAAATGAAAAAAGTGAGTCCGTGAAAAATGTGAACTGGCTACTCTGCCAACCCGCGACTCTGTATTTGTTGGGTGCAAAATGTATATCACGGAACAAGTTGGACATGAAAAATGAAAATTAAAAATAAATTTCACCTTTATTATTATAAACAAAATCAAAATTCCAAATTTGAATTTAAAAACGTTAAAAATAATATTGAATAAAATTTAAATAATTGTTTATACTATTCATTAAGTAAAAAGTGTTGTAGCATTATATAAATTACTATAAATCTTGGTACAATGTTATAATATTTTATAAATTACTCAGTCTCATGTATATGAAAGAATTGTTGGGTGCAAAATGTATATCACTGAACACACTAGACATGAAAAATGAAAAATGTGAACCCGGGACTCCATAATTGTTGGGTGCAAAATGTATATGACGGAAGTGTTGGGTGCAAAATGTATATCGCGGAACAAGGACATGAAAAATGAAAAATAAAAATAAATTTTACCTTTATTATCATAAACAAAATCAAAATTCCAAATTTATTTTTATTTTTCATGTCCAGCCTATTCCATGATATACATGTTAAGTAAACATTTAAGGCTCTGAGGCCTGTTAGGTAAACATTTAAGGTTGTCAGAACCATTCAAGGGCCTAGCGCTGTGTAAACATTTAAGAAAGAATGTGTGTGGCAAGCTTTTCTTATGTTAAGTACTTAATAATAATAAAAAATTGACAAACCTTGGATACAATAACATATCATACATTGGGATAAATTTAGCTAGCAGAAAATGCCAAGACAAACATTCGAATTAATGCTAGCATTGATTCACCTTCAAGCAATGCATAAAAAAATATATGATTCAAAAAGACCGTATAAGATCAAAAAGTTTGGATATGCTAACATATAAAACATTGGGAATAGCGAAGCCAGCAATAAGACCTCCAATCTATTATCCAATTAGATCGTGACATATATGGTACTTTTTATTATATAAAAATCAATGTTTTTTGTTCCCTAATTCCAACATTAAATATTATGCAAATATTTGTGGTCAAAGGACAAACTAATACCAGGTCAACGAATTATCGATTGCTATAGTCCCTCTATGCCTATGGCAGGGACTAATATATAATAACTAACTTTCATAAAAATTGTTTTTCCTATCACTTATCACTGGATGTTTTTATTTACAATTGAGAAGAGGAAAAATAAAGAGAAAGTTCCTCCTCACAAAGGTAATAATATTGTAGATATGTGGTGCTTCAAATACTTTTGAATTCGTTGTTATAAATCTTGAAAATGTGCATTATTGCAATCTTAAAGAGACATATGTGCAAAATATCCAATTCCATGTGCATGCCAAAAAGGTTCTTCTTTTCATATTTTGTAACACATAATACAACTCATAAACAAGTTGTAGAAAGGTTTATCAACCTTTCAATGGGACCCCAAGGAAACTCATCTGCATGCTAATGAAAAAATCTTCAACATGCTACCAAATGAAAAAAATGAGCATAGCTCCTCCAAGTACCAATAAATCTTAGCAAAATGAAGAGTGGTATTGTTAGCCCCCATGCCTAGAGGTAACTAGAGGAGATCACGTCTCACGACACACAATGAACACAATGATCTCGTTGATGATGATGATCAACATGTCCACCCATTGCAACCCAGTAGGCCCCCCCCCGAGGTTGCCTCTTCTACTTTGGATCAGTCAATCTCATCACATCTAGTCAACACGGTTTATGGGATATGGTAAGCCAACATCACTGTGATGTACATGAGATATTCTTTCATATAGAGTGTTGTGCTTAATATATTAGGCATGCGAATGAGGATCATTGGTTGAAGTTGGATAATGGATCATAATCTCAAGAAGTTATGTTTTTTTCCTTGTTTCACCTTGGTGGCCAACATTTGTACCCTAGTCCTATGTTGTCACCCCCAAGGAAAAGGGGTACTACTTGGTGGCCCTCACAAGGATAACATTCCATTTCCGTACCATACTTAACACTTACCATCTTGGAGCCTTTCACAGTGTACTAAACTTTGGTAATGGTTCATGGTTCATTATCTCATGAGAAGAGGGGCTAAAGGTCCAAAGGTTGATTGCATTTGCTAGTAAAAGGATAATAAAGAAAGATTAATGCTAAATAAAAAAAGAGATAATAGCAAGGAATCTCAAAATCCATTCCATACTTGAGCTCTACCCTTTTTGTGTTCACCCCAATCCCAAAGCAGTGATGCTAAAGCTTGAAACCTTATAAAATGGGACTTGCAAATATGATAAAAGGACAATAAAAAAGCAAATTAAGGGGTTAGAAAAACATAGAAAAGGACAATAAAAAGGCAGATTAATGGGTTGGAAAAGCTAGCGCTTAGAAAGTGGTAACTCAATAGCAAGCACACTCTCCATAAAGGCGCTCATTGAAATGGACTAAATGACACCATAAGCCATGAAGTAAGCCCAACACATACCATTATCGCATTTACTCTATGGAATAGATCTATGGAAAGGCCAGAGTTCAAACACCTAAGTGGGAGTGATAATATATCTAGAGGGTGCTTTTCTTCCTTTGGCTTCTTTCTACCCCACCTTAAACCAACCAAGGACAAGGATAGAGTTAAAAAGGGTAATAAGAGTGTAGGTAGGTAAGATCAAGATGCATTCATGCATGCCTATCCTTGGCAAGTAAGCTATTCCAACTAGGTGGGCATCATATAACACTTAATTGCTTGGCATGAGGAAGGTAGACATGCATGGGTAGGCCAATAAGAGTAAATATTGTTCTTCATCTACTAGTGAGGGACATGACCAATTTACAAGAGTCATATTTGATTATCTTATAAGAGGAGATGAGACATGTCAAATATATCCTTATCGACGAGATGAATTTTATAAGAAAAACACTAGTAACACAAATTGATGCTCAACTTCATCAAGATTTTCTTGAAATTTTAGTTATTCCTTTTGGAAGGGGATCAATTATATTGGTTGGTGGTTTTGAATAATTTTTTGATTGAGAATATAGTTTTGGCTTGGTTGCCTACGATTAGAACAAACCTAGATCCATCTTAACCCCATATCTATCAAGCACTGAGAAGGATCAAATATATTGAGGTGTAAACCCTTCCTTGAGTTTTTTCACTCTTAAAAAGGTTTTCACTCCAAGGAATTTGATCTATATTAGTGCTTGATAAGTCAAGGGTTAAGATGGATATATGCTAGTACTCTACTAATCAAGGCATTTTATGTCTTATCCAATGTCTAGTTTTGATATGAATCTCATAAGAGTTCATTCTTATTATTGCAATGTTGAAAGTTCTTATTTTGGTCATGTTGATTTTCTTCTTTAAACTACGAATAAAAGAAATAACTTCTAACTTGGGGTTATTTATCTCTTTATTGTAAATTGGCTTTTTCTTATTCTCTATTTCTTTGTTGCAGATAATTTCTCATTAAATTTAGTTATCATAGTGTTTTTGATGTTATTGATGTTTTGGAGAATGGCCTCCTCTTAAATCCTCTAGTGGTATAGTCAGGAAACAACATCCTTATGCCATCCTTTCTTAAGCCTCAAATGACCTTTATTAGAATTGAAAGTAATGATAGGAAACCTATTGTATTTCATACTAATTATCTTATACTTATACATCAGGTACGTAATCATAACCTTATTCTCAATGGATAAAACCCCACTTCCAAGAAAATAATAAGTCTAGGAATATTATTATTTTAATATTATAAACTATAAATCACTTATATAAATTATGTATATATTACATTCTTAGGTATTAATGCTTTATATAATTTTTAATACATTTTGTTACTATATACTTTATAATCTAATAATATTTCCAAGTCTCTATCCATGTTTTAATTTAATAGATTGGCATTTTATTGTACTATAGGTTATATTATACATGAGCAATTTTTTTTTTTTTTTTTTTTTGTGTGTGTATTCCAAGTTATAAAGCTCGGGGAAAATCTCGAGTACTTCCCCTCATTTTGAGAAAGGTACCAAGGGTAAACCCTAGATTCTTTAGGGCACAAGGCTGGCCAACAATAGGGCTTGAAGCCATTACAATGATATACTTGTTAATAGCTCAACATGTCACTTGAGGGAATTGAACCTAGGTGGGGAGGATGACAATCATTCCTCCCAACCACATGAGCTAAACCCAATTGACACACAAAAGAAAACACACACCCACCCACCCACCCACCCACACACACACAAAATATTTTTGAAATTATTAAGAGGTGCTTGTGTATGAAGATGTGACTATATCAATAACATTTTTCCAAGGATCTTAAGAGGAGTATATGATGTACATTTCATGCATTAATGTGGAAATATGTTTAAAATAATAATATGATGATAAAAATAATAGAGATGAACCTAGATAGACTATTAAATATAAATTAAGTGATTATTGTAAGTAATGATAACTAGTAACTAGGGACGACAGGTGCAAGGGGGGGGATCATCTATGGCCTCGATGGAAATCAGATTCTGAATTTTTCTTGGGGCCTTAGGTTTAATTCAAATAATAAAGCAAAAGTCTTGGTTGTATACATTGGGATAAAACTGATTAGAGGAAATAAAACATCAAGTGTCATTGTTATTGGTGACTTAGAGCCGATCATCAAAGTCTTGCACAAGATCAACAAATGCTCTCAATCGAGCCTTCAAATAATATATCATAGGATTAAAATTGAGGAGCAAAACTTCCAATCGGTTGACTACAATCATATCTTTCAACGACAAAATGGGGAGGTCGTCCATCTAGCCAAGGAGTCTAGACAAATGGACCAAGGAGCCCTAAGGGTAAGTGACATACTCTCCATGCACTTTCTACCATATTTTTGTGGTCGAGGAAAAATTCCATAGTTCTATGGGCAAAGGAAAATTTTGTGTGGGTGAAATGATCCCTTTCCCCTTCAACATTGAACTTAATCATTTCTCTCAATTCGTTATCGCACCTGGCACAAGCCCGATCTCATCCCCATGATTTCCATGCTCTACTTGGCACATTCTCTGTACCTCATGTGTTCCAATTTTTAAAGCCCCCAAAGCTTCCCAACAAGATGCATATGATATTTTATTCTTGCTCGACGTCACCCTAGGTTGCGTTCCATCTCTCGGATGCTCCATTGTCCAAGTTCGTATGGGTCTCATTTTATGGCCCCTGGGTTTTGATATGTGGTACTGTCATCCGCCATCAATCATTCCCTCAACTAAGCAGTTAGTCATGTGTGCACACGTGGGTTCCCTCTCGTGATAATTAAATCTTTCCAAAGGTTGGATTATGAGCATTCCATGGAATTTGCATGGTATTCTTATTTACCTCTATCGTCTCTGATCTCCAAGTCACCCTCCTCATGGGACGCCATTGCTGAGGGGTTGGAGGTGGTAGTAAGGTCCTTGCAAAATATAGGGGGGCATCACTACCAAGGGATTTTACCAAGGGGCTATATGTGGTGGTAAGACCCTTGCACACTCAAGTCTTGTGGGAATTGGGCACACAATAAGGCCAAGGACCTCACTACCACATTGAGGGATTCTTTATTAGCTACAAGTTGTGTATATCATAATGAATCTAGAGTTAAGTTCTTGGAGGCATTGGATACTTTGTTCTTTCTACTCATTGGGACTTGAACCTTGCTTAGGTGGAATTTTCCTAATTGGAGAAATTACTTTGGTTGGGAGGTGAGTTTGCCTTGGATACCTATTCCCATTGAAAACCATTTGATTGCAAAGCCTTTCTTGAGGTAACTTTTGGAGCTTGTAAATTTAGGGGTCTCAAGTACATAAAAATATCCCATGTAACCTTATTAAGATGTAGCAATAGCATATGTGATTAAGGTAAATTTTTTGCATTATATGTTGGTGAACTATTTGTTTATGAGATAATAGAAGTGATACTCTTTGTCTACCTGGTTATGCTTATCTACACACAGTCCCAATGAACTATAGAGAGGATTTTTTTTTTTTTTTTTTGTGTGTGTGATATATAGTAACACTTGGGCTATTGCATTTATTTATGCATATCAATTTTTTATATTCTCTCATTATGAAATTATAGATAAAATAAAAGTAATAATCAATATATCAAAACAATTTACATTATTTTATTTTGTTTATGAGAATAGTAATTTGGAAAAAATCCATTTTATAAGTATCTTTGAATTGATTTTTATCATAAGTTAAATTGTAACTATAGTATTAATGAGGTTGGAAAATTACTTTGGTTTGGAAAACAATTGTAAAGGTGCATAATTTTGGTTTTGGGAAAAAATGGTCCTCTTTGACACCCTTGTTACCTTAATGATTTTGTGTTTCTATGAAGTTTGAGTTGTAATTTTAGGAAAAATGGGAGGAAATTTGAGTAAATCCAAAATATATTTTTAATAAATAACCTTAAAATCAAAGAGAATTTGAACATAAACTAAAGTTAGTCTAAGTGAAATATAATCATTGTCATCGTAATATTATACATTGTTGTAATCTAAGGGGTTACATGAGGAAGTTATCAGTAGTGCTCATACACAACATAATAAACAAAAGCAGTCTACAATAATATACAAGCAAGCACACATAAAAGGAGATAGAGGAGAAAAGTAGTAATGAAACCAATAATAGGTAGTCTTTTATTATAATAGATCAAACACCACCTTTCTCTCATGTTACATCCATGATCACATCTATTTATACATTAATATTGGTGGTAGGCAGTTACCATTGCTCTAACTACCTTGGTCAATCACCCTGTCTTGATGGTTGACTAAATTGACTACTTAGTCAACTTGTCTTCACAGTCGATTGCCATATTACATTGGTTGACTGAATGGCTTAGCTGAATAGTTAACTAGGCCCTTCAACATCCCCCCCACCCTCAAAATCCTTCTTCGTCCCAAAGAAGAGGGAGTTTGGGGTTAGAAAAAAATATAGAAAAAATAACTGCCAAAGATTACAATAAATGTGCTCAAGAGTGTTCTAGTACAATAATTGTTGGTGGTGTTGGTGTTGCTAGAACTAAGTCTACTCGTGATTTTAGAATTAACTCTGGTGGTGGCTCAGGCTGATAAGTCGACACGCTTGGTTGAAAAACTTGTACTTGAATTCTAGGTAGGGTCGCTAGTGGTGCATGCTACTTGTTTGACTATGTTGCATCTCGTGAAAGTAAAGTCATAGGAGATGGGTTCTTTCTCAATGTTAGGACAAGTTCATTATTGGTTGAATCAACAGGGAAAATCGTAGATAGTGGAATACCTCCACATGACTAATATAGATGAATATTCTTTTGAGTGTTGATGGTGGGTGCTACCCTATCATCACTCTCGCCCCCAAACTTATGTGGGTTTAAACCCATGACTTTTCCCTCTGATGTCTTTTGCACCACAATGCATTGGGCTAGTCTAGAGTTATATTTGATTGAATTACACCCTATCATGGGCATTTCGTTTTCCTATCTTTCTAAGGTGAGGGTTTTTGACCCTCCATTTGTTGTTGATGCTAATTAATATTGTGAATTTAAGTCATTTCTTTCCCAAGCATTGCTTGTTGATTGCTTCCATTAGTGTTTTAGTCTCGAAGCCTGTTATTTATCAAACATCMYGCTGGGACAAAGCCCACATTGTATAAATAAGGAGACTAAAACTTCTTGATTGAATAGCATGGTGACCTCAGTGTTTGGGCGGGGTAGAAACCCTCCAAGACTTATTTCATTTTGCAAAGGTAGGGGTCTGAAAATAATAACATGAATAACTTCCTCTATCCCSGCCCTACTTGATTTTTGTTGCTATGAAGGTTTTGTGATGCATGTTGGTTGTAATTATAGAGATTTTAGGTGAGCTATTGTATTTTCCACTCATGTGGCGATGATTTTGGTGGCACACTTCACGTGCTTTGTGTAATGAGTGCAGTACATGTGGTTGAAATGTGCTTCCCACATAGTTGGTAGACTCACAATTGAATTGTTTATTTCAATCAATAAGCATTCTCTTTTGACCAAACTCTATTTCCGTCAATCACGTTGTAGGTTCATCTAAAAACTATGTGGTCAAGGGTGTTGGTTCTTCTATGTTGACTTCTACTTGGGTAAATGCAAAGTCTTTGATGAAATTTTCTTTACTTTCTAAGTGAATGTTTAACCCCACGCCTCTTCAATCTTGTACCACTTGTAAGGTAAGTTGTTCAACATGTTTGGGAACATGTGAGGCCATACTCTTTCATCTTTGTATCTATTTCTTCTCCATTATCTCTCATAGTCTTCAATGTGGGTGAGAGGGTCGAACCTTGGCTTAAACTTAGGCATATTGGTTATGGATGAAAACTTCTTTCCACCAAAACGCTCAATGAAATATGTGGTTTCCATGGTCCAAGTCTATAGGCGAGGTGCATGTGTGTCCCACCATCTTGCAGCTTGTCCTATGAAATATTGCGCCAGTATTTGCATTAAACCTTTCTCTCCAACCATCTTGGATACCTCGTCGATGTGGACAGATGATAGATCTCACTCTTTGATTCATAGTGGTAGTGTTGAGGTTGACTTCATATCTATAGGTATTAGTCTTGGATTTTGTTTGATTTTGTTTTCATATATTGCATGCATTACTTTGATAGAAAAACATGAGTGAAATCTATTTTTAGGAATGGATTCAACTATCCAACACTCACTCACTTTCGACTCAAGATTTTCAATCTTCCATTCATAAAGTTCTATATCTGAGTTTTGACTGATTGATAGGGGGAACAATGTAGTAATTATCCTTGTGTATTAGGTTCCACATCATCTCTATAACCTTGGATAACCTGGTATATTTTTTGGCATCAATCTCCTCCTCCCAGGGCTTTGTCCACAACTTTCCTTCCCTGGGATCCAAGGGTATGATTATCATTTTCCAATTCCCATTGAGTTTAATTCTATCTTTTTGCAGAGAAATGGTTGCTTTCATTTTCCATCCCCACAGTCATTGGACCAATGCTGAATAGGAAATAATACCTTCAAACAAATTAATGTCTTCAAAATTGACTAATGTCGATATCCCCATAATGAAAGTTTTTGTGCTTCTTAAAATGATGATTGGTTCAACAAATCATTGATATGCAAGTTTTAAGAAGTTCTTAGATTTGGCTAGTTCAGGTTTTCCCATCCTAATCCATGTTTCCTTTGGAAGAATGTTAATATGTGATCTAAAGTCAATCACCGCTTGGGGAATCATGAATCCTTCAACTTCTAGATCGACTTGTGTGTTGTAATAATCTTGGAGCTTTTATTGTGTGAGTTGCCTTAGATTTTGGCATGAATTTTGTTCATCTTTACAGTCTTTAAGTATGTTCAATAATTCTAGTAATTGGATGACTAATTGTTCTTCTGTTAGTATATCAAGGAATTCATCCAAGATTGCATCCTTCATTCCTTCCTAGTACCACTTGTGTCAATG